>JANPWX010000180.1:11971-24493 GCA_024734555.1 Trochalopteron elliotii | reverse complement strand
GATGCTGCCCCGGTTCTGGGATGGCTCCTGGATGCTGCCCCGGCTCTGTGATGCTGCCCCAGCTCCGGGATGCTGCCCAGGCTGGGGGGAGTCCCCACAGCTGCTGATGCCGGGGAGCAGAAAAATTCTCCCCTAATTCCCGTCCCTACTGTGAAAGTAATTGTGTACGGCGAAGCGTTCCCAGAGATGACGCTAGGATTAGGGGAAAACCTCTCTCCCTCGCTGCTTTGATTCCGGAGGGGAGATAATCGGATTACTCACAAAGTCGCTCTGATGCAGAGCCCTACACGGGAAGTACAATACTTTATTGTTTTGTCTCCCCATGGATTCCCACACCCTACCAAAGACACACCTAGAAATGTTGTGTGTCTGTAGCATGGATTTTTTAGCCATTTCCCCCCGTTTTCGGTGTGTAGTCGCCACAGAGATTAAAAGAGAGCCTTTACCCCAAGGGGTGGCAGGTCTGCAGGAAGGGCATCGTGAAATGTTTAGAATTGAGGGGAACAGTTCCTATTTGGAGTCAAATATCAAATGTAAGGAATGGGGTGGAGGGGTTGGGAGGGTGTGGGATTGGCCCCAGGTCGGGGGATCCCCCAAGAGCAGCCTGGAGACCCTGTTTGACAAATCCTGCCCGTGGCACCATTCCAGCCTATTCTGCAGAAAGCATGGCCCTGGCAGGTCTTGATGGCAGCAAAACAAATGTGGAATAGGTTGTGATAAAGGGAGTTCTCCTGGGAAGTGGAAAAAGCAGCGATAAATATCTGGAAACTGTTGGATCACAGGAAGAGTGAAGATGTGTTTGTTGGAGCACTTGGGGACTGGCCTCCAATGCATCAAATGTTTCATCTGGGGGCCTGATGAAAGCCTAAGATTTCAGTTTAGTTTGTTTTCTTTTTTCTTTTTGGTATTTTCCTCTCCCAGGATAGACATTTGCCTATCCCAAAGAGTTACAATAAATTTTGTGTGACTTTGGGGACCTCTAAATTTGGTGAATGAAGCCCTGATTTTGGGTCCCCTCTCTGCTGCTCTGTGTTTGAACCAGGTGGCTCCATTTCCTCCTTACCTCTGGGTCTTTCTGCTGCCAGGTTCCTTCCTGCTCAACCGTTTTTTTTCAGTGTCTGCTTCCAGCCATGATCTCAAACGTGGGAACGATGTGTTTGTAAATCCCCTTGGAATGGGGAACGTTCCTTGTGACATTTGTGGGCAGGAGGGGCCCTGAGCATTCCCAGGCTTCTGTTTTGGGGCTCTGGGAGGGAGAGAACATCTGGAAAGGCAGGGCAGAGCTGGGGAATGTGGGTTGGGAATGGTGCTGCTCCCTCAGCTTCCTCTTCCAAGGCAGAAAAGGCAAAGCTGCACCTCCTGCACAGCCCTGGGCAGGTTCATCTGCAGCTCCAGCTGTGCCCCAGCCTGTCAGGGCTCCCCTGGCAGGGAAGCAGATGTGACTGCAGATGTTCCTGGGGCACCATGGAAGGGACATGGAGTGGGGAGCACCACGAGGCTGACACGTGGCAGGGCTGAGGGGTTTGGGGTGGTTTCTGTGCACACTGCTGCACCTCACAGGGCAATCAGCATCATTAAGCAGCATTTCAGTGCTGCTCCCTTCCTTCAGAGGAACAAGGAGGCTCTTTTGATGGCTTTTAAATCAGTTTTAATTCTTCCTGTATTTCCCTCACCAAACTTCAAATACTCTGGAATTGTGAAGTATCTGTTTTATAGGGGCCTGTTCTTATCATTCACCTGCTTAGGAAGAGAAAGGCCAAGCATCTCCACAGCTACAGCCAGGCCTCAAACTTCCCAATCTTCCCCTGGAGCCACAACCATCTCATGTAGGGCCTGACTCCCTGCCAGGACTTTCCTCCTCCTCTTTCCAGGATGGTCTGAATTCCAGCCTCCTTTGCTGGGATCCACACATGCAGTTTGCTTCCAAAGAGCTCAGTGACAGGAGCTGGCAGGGAGCTGGGCTGTCCTTGCCTTGCTCTGGCTGTTGTCACAGAACGGGGTTTTCACCAAACCCCTCCCTGGCAAACAGCACAGGAGCCAGGGCCCAGCTCAGGTGGGGACACTGGGAGGGAGGAAAGCAGGAGGGAGCTGTGTAATTAAAGATGGAAAAGCCATCCCTTGCTGCCTTTCCCCGTGCAGCATAAAATAAGAGCGAGGCTGAGGGGTTGGCTCCCGGCGATCCGGCTGTGGCAGCATGAAAAATGAGGAGGAGTGCGATAAGAAACTAATAATTTATGTTCCAAGCACAGACTCACACCAGTGTGGAGGGAAATTCATGCCAATAACTCCTACTAACTCAGAAAGGCACGCAATCTTTTATTGCACAAATTATTAACGACCAGAAAATAAATGACTCTGTAATCAGATTGGTGCTGCCGGCGCTTTTCGCTTCTCCTTTTATTTGTGTAAATTCTGCAGCCAGTCCCCCCCGAAGCCCAGGCAGGGGGAATTTGCACTGGCCCAGTGCCCTGCCTGACAACAGAGCAGATTAAACAAGGATGAAACAGGAACGTCCTGGTATCTCTGTGCCTATCTGAGATGGGTTTGCTCCACAAACATTCCTGGCCCCTTCAGCAGCAGCTCTGTAGGTGCACGGGGCTCCCTGATTTGGGTCTCCAGTGCAGAGTGACTGGAACAGTCAGAGAATAGCACAAATCACAGCTCCCAGTGCCTCCTCTGGGCCCTTTTCCTTTCTTCATGTCCTTCCTTTGTCCTTGGGCTGCTGCTGTTGGATTCCATGTGCCCCTGCTCTGGTTTTTCAGCATTTGTGCTCAATATTCAGAAGTGCTGAGCACCTTCAGCAATTACCAGAGGTACTGGAATTGGGGATCCTCAGGCCAAGGGGAATTTGGCCTTTTTGCTTGGATGGAGAAAGGAGCACGAGGAGTTGCTTTGTTTAGACAGAGTCCACATGGAAACAAAGCTTGGAACACTTTCCTACCACAGCACTGTGATCTCTTTTTAGTTAAAATCTTTATTAGGATGATGAAAAAAAAGAAGCATGGATGAAGAATGAAACATCCTGAAGGGAAAAGCCCTGTTTGGCAGCCCCAGGCTGTGAACACAAGGCTGGTTGACCCTGGGAGGGCCCTGGCTCTGATTCCCACAGGTTTGCTCTGGTCCAGGTGAGCTCTGCAAGTCTGGGGACCTGGCTAAGGCTCAGCCTAGCCCCATGTTTAAGGTTTGAATGGTCATTGGCTAAGGCTCAGCTTAGCCCCGTGTTTAAGGTTTGCAGGGTCTTTGGCTTAGGCTCAGCTCAGCCCCAGGTTTAAGGTTTTGCAGGGTGATGCTTCTTCAATAAACAGGAACTTGAAGGCAAGGCACTTCTCTGGATGGGATCAGGACCTGCTGCTGCCTTTACGCCCTGTGTTTTTCAGCTGACTTTGGAGAGGCTGAGACTTTTCCTCTCCCCTCCCACTCCCCTGCCCTGTTTTGATTATGTGAACCATATGATAAGGAAGAAAAGTGTTCCTATTGTTAATTCAGCCCATTCGTTATCAGTGGCACCATCTCCCTGATGGCTTCATCTGCACGGGAGGAGGGGGAGAGCTGCTCTCCCTGCTCTGCTTTTATGGTGAGGGGGTGTTGGGGAGGCTGCAATAATGAATAATGTGCAGATTGTTCCCGGGCTGGGAGTGTTTTATTAAGGCAGGTTTTCTTAGACTGAATGCCCAATCACCACAGAACCATGAAACTCAAATTGCCTCACAGCTCTCTCATGAACATAGTTTTAATCTCATTGACCTGTCGTTATACTACAACACATAAATCCAGATTTGGAGATCTTATGTCCAATCATAAATTGGGCTGGCAGACTTCCGATCAACAGAATAAAACTGTCTCCTGTGAGGGGGGTTTTTTTATTCATCAATGCTGTTCCAGGAGACAGGCTGGGGGGTGCAGGCAGCTTTTCTTAATAAACTAGTCCTTAAAAAAAATGGAGGGAAATAAGAAATCCATCATGAAATTCACAGAGAAAAAAAAAAATAAAAATAATGTGACGTTTGAATAACATTAACATTAGACATAAAGGCAGAAAGTGGAAAGCTGTGAGTGAAGGGATGTTAACTCCTGCTAACATCACAGAGAAAGGAGAGGAAAGGAGCAGAGGCTGAGCAGTGCCAGGCAGGCTGACAGCTTTGGCCATAACTCTGTGACAGGGTCAGAGAATTCCTTCCTCTTTCCTTGTGTCTTTTTGTTCTTTTACTTAAGTGAATAACCCAGAGGAAATCTGATTTCTCCCTCCTTGTTCTGCTGTGTATAACTGCACTGAGCAGTGAATGTGGATTTGATGTTTCAGGGGAATTTGGATGTGAATGTGGATTTGCTGTGCNGTGAATGTGGATTTGATGTTTCAGGGGAATTTGGATGTGAATGTGGATTTGCTGTGCTGGTATCAGGTGTGGCTGCTCCTGCAGAAGGGTTTCCCTGAGTGATGGAAGTTTACAGCCACTAAATCCTGCTTGGGATGTCCAGCAGGGCCCCTGTGAGTGCTGGCATTGCACAGGGACAGCTCCTGTTGTCCCCAGCAGAGAGGTGACATCCAAAATGCTGAGCACAGGTGGGAGAACTCTGCAGGGATGGGCCCCCTCTCTGTCCTCTGCATGGCTTCACCTGGGGCACATTGCTGCTGAAATCCCTGCCTAAAGACCAAGAACAGCTCAAATTCTGTGTTCCTCAAGCTGTGGAGACTTTTCCAGAAGAGTCTGTGGTGGAAGAGGCTCATTTCAAGAGTATCCCAGGGCCCAGGGAGTGCAGGCAGATGAGAGCAGCTCTAGAGCCCACAGAGTTATTGCATGAATACCTCAGGGAGCTGTGCCTGCAGGGAGAGCCCTGTGCTCATGCCCTGGGCTGTTCTCTGCCCTCAGAGAGGCCCAGCAGGGCACAAAGCCTGGCTTAGGACAGGGGACAGCTCCAGCCCAGTGACCGCAGGGTTGGAGGGTTTTGGGGTGGCCCTGGCTGGGTTCTGCTCCCACCTCATACCTGGGACAGCTCAGCAGCAGCCACAGGAGGAGGAGATGAAGCACTCTGGAGCCCTTCCCCCAGGGTTTGCTGTCCTCACAGTCAGTTTTTGAAGAGCTCTGTTTCCCCAGAGCTGGGATGGATGGACCCCTAAACCGCAGAGCCAATTACGGAGCAGAATTTATTGGGCTTCATCCCGTGCTGGGGGTGGGGGAGGAAGGAAACCCATGGCAACTGGAGATGTGAGTGTGAGGATTAGAAGCCCCCATAAATATACCTGACTTTGCCATCTCTTTTAATTAAATGCAAGCCATGAAACACGGGCGGGGAGTGTGCTGGTGACAGGGTGCAGCAGAGCTCAGAGATAGCAGCAAGAGTGAGTGGGGACTGCCAGCCTGGCCTGGGGCTCAGAGCAGAGCCACGAGGGTTAAAGCTATGGGGCTGATTTAGAGCAGGCAGGCAAAGGGAACCCTGCATGCAGTTATTAATGTTTCCTGTTTTATCTCCTCATCTTCACGGCTTTAATTGTAAATTATCCAGCACACTGCACTTCTCCGCCGTGTCTCCTTCTCCCAGCCCAGGGAGGTGGTAAAAGAGAAACTGCTGATGCTAACAAGGAAAAGGGGGGGCCTAGGAAGGGTCTGTCCCCTCTGAGCTTTGCCACAAGGCTCTGCAGCTCTGAATTGTGACGCTCTTTGGGCTTTTTGCTGTGATTCACACCTGCTGTCCCCCAAAATGATGGGGCAGAATGGGGCTGCTGTGAGCTGTGGGCCCTGTTCCCTGCAGGGCTGGTGTCTGAGAGCCCAGGATGAACATCTGTGTTCATCCAGCCCTCCTGTAAACAGCTTCCTCCTTTCCTCCCCTTCCACAGATTCAGGCATTTTCCCTTTCCCAGCTCAGCTTCTCCCCTGTGCTCCTGTGGGGCTCCTGCATGCAGGAAATAAAGCCCGTGGTTCAGCACTATCCATCTAATA
Organism: Trochalopteron elliotii; assembly: GCA_024734555.1. Taxonomy (NCBI): domain Eukaryota; kingdom Metazoa; phylum Chordata; class Aves; order Passeriformes; family Leiothrichidae; genus Trochalopteron; species Trochalopteron elliotii. The sequence goes on along the minus strand of JANPWX010000180.1, from coordinate 18,557 downwards.
TCTTCTGACTGCCTTTAATCATAGCATTTTCCATTTAATTGGGAAGGCAGGCACACTTTGCATATTAATACAGCGCAGCCTGCACCTCCTGAGCACTGCAGCCCTGGCTGGGATGTGTTTCACTGGGGCTGGGATGTGTTTCTGTGTTCCACCAGGGCTGGGAACCTGCTGGGGTCCTTCAGCAGCTCTGTCAATGAAATTCAATTCAAATCGACAACCACAACAAATTCCCCCTTCCAAAAAATGCATTTGTATGGATTGTCCCCATTTAAAGAACTGCTCTGCAGCCACTGAGCCTCTCCCTGTCATGTCCATGGTCTGCCTTGGATGCCAAAGGGAGAAAGGTCATCTCTCCTTGAGGAGCTGCTGCCTGTGGAGCATATTCCCCTTGTGTGATCTATCCATCCATCCATGGATCCATCCATCAATGGATCCATCCATCAATGGATCCATCCATCAATGGATCCATCCATCCATCCATCCATCCATCCATCCATCCATCCATCCATCCCTCCATCCATCCATCCATCCATCCATCCATCCATCCATCCATCCATCCATCCATCCCTCCATCCAGCCATCCATCCATCCCTCCATCCATCCATCCATCCATCCATCCATCCATCCATCCCTCCATCCAGCCATCCATCCATCCCTCCATCCATCCATCCATCCATCCATCCATCCATCCATCCATCCATCCATCCATCCATCCATCCATCCCTCCATCCATCCATCCATCCATCCATCCCCAGTTCTTCTCTTGGCTTCATCCTGTCACCCTCAGTGAAACCAGAGGGTTTGTCTTGGTGTCACTGTGGCTTTCATGACTCGTTGATCAGAATTTCTTTGGGATGTATTTTGGGGTTGATTTGGAAGAGGTCTCTGAAGCTTTTTGAGGTAAAAAAATCCTTTCTAGGATCACACACACCTTGAGGGCAGCTGGGGCTGATTCCTGTCACAGGAGATGATGGTGTGTCCTGTCCTCAGGGACAGCACAAAGTCACAGAATTTTGGAAGTGGGGCAGTAAATGATGTTCTAGTTATAAAAATTAGTCCCATTTTTTTTCCATAGCTCTGAAAATACAGCTCAAAAATAACAAAATAGAGATGGATCTGCTGCAAGGATCTTCCTTCCTGATCTGTCACTGTTCCTGCAGTGTCAGGAGTCCTCGTCATTCCTGTTTTTCTGGTCTAGTAAGAGCTATGTCATTGCATCTCTGGCCTGACCTACAGTTCCCTGCAGACTTCATAATTACAGCCTTCTTCAAAACAGACATCACTTACCATGCCAGGAATTGTCACAGTGTGGAGAAGTAGATCAAAATCCATTAGGGAACAAGAGGTGGCCAGATTAATTTCCACCTGAAATTTCAATTAAGCTTTTCAGGGTAGAATTAGCGTGTAAGCCAAGCCTAGACATGATGACTCTGGGGTTTGAATTTTAGAGTTGCTCTGGTAGGGAGAAATAGAGTTTTCTCTCGAGCCTGTGGCACTGCTGCCCACAGCTGAGTGGGGCTGTGCATGGCCCTAAATATTTCAGAGGTTGAAAGCCACAAATATGTGGAGGTTCTCCTCATGTTAATGTGTCTGATGGGTTTAAAAGCCTGAGATCCTACTGGAAATAAGTCAGGACAGATCCTGCAGGCACTGCTGCTCCAGCTGGAGCCCTGGTGCTTTCTGTGGCTGTGGGCAGGCCCTGAGCTGTTCCCGAGGTGATTGTGCTGCACATGGAGCTGATGAATGTCTGGGTCCCTGAAGGATCCAGGAGGGAGTTCTGGGGCTCAGGGGATGGATTTCTGCTCTGCTGGGCCCTTGTCAGACTTTCTGGCTAATGGTTTTGGAGACATTTCCTGCAGAGGAGCCAGGGCTCACCTGGGGCTGCTCTTCCCTGTTGTGGGGGAAGGATGGGGACCAAAGGCACTCCAAACATCCCAGACAGAGCAGGCAGGGCTTGTGCTGCTGCACAGTCTCCAAAGCAGCTCTGGAAGGCTCCTGCCTGCTGGAACTGCTTGGCTGGCTCCAGTTTTCTGTTATTTCTGAAGCACCAGACCTGCCTGTTCCTGGAGGAAAGTCACAGAAATGTGGAGAAATTTCTCATTCTCAATGGACAGAAGAGAAAGAAGCTTTGTAAAGTTTGGTAATTTTTTTTTTAATAACTTGGAGTAACACCATGAGTTCTGCCCCCCCAAAACAAAACAAAACAAAACAAAACAAAACAGCACAAAGGGGATATTTTGAGTCCTATTTTTAATTTTTTTAAAATTTGGCAGAATGTCCCCAACTTCTGGCACCTGGTAGGGCACGTTTTCCCTCAGTCAGTGTGTGTGTATAAAATCACATCAGTGCATATTCAGTGCACCCAGATCCACACAAACTTTGTGTTCCTGTGTGTCTGTGCACTTCACACACACTCAGGTCCCAGGGACAGCCTTGGCAGTCCCCAGAGGACACTTCTCTTGCATTTATGTTGTGTCACCCTCATTTCTGATCACACACTCACAGGCAGTCCCCTCTCCCTGGCTCTCCTCAGCCCTGGATCTATTTCCTTTTATTATCCTGGCAGTAGCCAAGCTTCATTAGGGGAGTGGAGTCTCTAACAAGGATGGGGAATGGCAACAACAAAAGGATGCAGCAATATAAAGTTATGTCAAAAAACCTTTACAAGAAAAACGGCTGACATTAGAAACAGGGGGCATTAAAAATTCAACAGGGTTGGGAGGGGGGGGCAGGACTGGGGAGAGAGAAACAAATAAATACCCAGGCTTTAAACTAATAAATCCTTTTATTTGGGAAATGCATCAAACCCTGCATGCTATTAGAACTGGTTTTATTTCTATTACTGTTAATAACGATGATAAATACATTTTTTTCCTGGGGTCTCAGTGTGGGCTATCAGCATTTTAAATACACATTTAAGCAGGGAGGCAATCTTCCCCTTGTGCTGTTTCTGCTGCTGGTGTTCAGTGCCTGGGAAGCTGTTTCCTCCTGCCCAAAATGGAACTGCCCAACTCAGCCAGCAGATAATTCTGGATGGATCTTGACCAGTAGCCCAAATTTAGTCAGCTCTGTAAAGTTACACCAACCCACCCCCCTCTGCTCTGTGGCTGATCAGATATCCTGGAATCTCATGATCCCTGAGGTTTGCTAGTCAAACTCTTGTGAACAATCTGTTGACCCAAACACACAAAACCCCCCAAATTTAGTCTGATCTGCAGGCAGGGGATGAATCAATCTGTGTGAGGAGCTGAGCAGGCCAGATCTCCCTGGGAGGAGGAGGAGGATGTGGGACTTGGATTCCTCTGCTCTCCAAGCCCTGTGGGTTGACTTCCTTGCATCCAGCCCTGAAGATCTCAACCCAGGATTTATTTCCCTCCCTTGCTGCCCATTGACAAACACATCTGTCCAGAGGGAAGCTGGAGTGCTAATCCAGGGTTGCAATCAGCAGAATTGGGAATTGGAACTCCCACTCCCATCCCCTGCCTCGCTGGAGGGGTGCAGGGCTGGGTGACAATGTCCCTGCTCCCATCAGGAGTGGGACAAAGTCCCCCGAGACAGGCAGGACGTGGTTGGCAGAGGGGAATCTTTGTGTGCAGCCAGGCCCAGGAGCTGGGGGGGTTTAAACTCCCACTGTGGTTCCTCCTGGGACCCTCTGAGCACTGAAATTCCTGCCCGTGGTCATTCCCTGCCTTTCCTTGTGTGTTGTGTGTTGGGATCAATGTGTTGACAGCAGCAGCCACCTCTCCTGTCTGTTTGCACAGCTCTGTGTGTGTGTGTGTGTGTGTTCAGACTCTCTCACACAAACCTCCCCTTAATATTATTCATCCTTATTACGTATCATTATTCTTTATTATGATTTATACGCCGTGCCATGGCTTTATTATGATTTATACCCCCATCCCCAGAAGAGCTTATGGAAGGCATCACACAGCAAAAAGACAGCAGCCCTGCTCAGGGGAAGAAACATGGCTTTGTCCCCGAGCAGCAGCTCTAATGCTCCTCCTCAGCCATTAAGAACCTCATTCCTGGGCTTCCACAAAGGGGTTTGGGTGTAGTTGTACCAAGGCTTCAAGTCAAGCTTTTATCTAAACTCGTGGCCCCCAATTCCTTTGCTGCTGTCCTTCCTTCTCCTGCTTCTTCTAGGTTCTCATTTTCATCTTGCCTATTAAAAGAGATTTAATTTCATGATTGCCCTTGGACCAATCTTTGTTCTCTTTGGGGAGGAACTTCCTTGGCTGCTTTAGAGCAGCTTCACTCCGTGCTGCTCTTAAAATCAGTCACAACTGAGGGACATTTCCAATGCTCAAAACAAGAGCGGGAGCTTTTCACCTGGGTCCTTGTGTGTAAATAACAACGATCAAGTGCAAAACGCTTCCTGAGTTGCCAGGAATGTTTCAGTGTTTGCCTGGAGGAGCCTCAGCCTGTAAGTGACAGGTCTTGAGCCAAAAGGTCCTGTTTTGGTAACAGGATTACTCAGCTGGAAGGAGGAACCTGCTCTGCAGGTTAAGGGCAGAATCTTCAAAGAAATGTAAAGGAGGCTGAAGCTCGTCCCCCCCAAAATCCCATCCTCTGCCAGAGCCACACTCCCCACAGCCTCCTCCTCTCTCACCCCTGATCCACTCCTGTGCTTCCAGGACTTTTCCCTGGATGCACACGGGGAGTGGCAAAGCTGCAGCAAACAGGGATTTCCCGGAGCTGATGCTGCTCGTGGCGAGGAGGGTCAGGGTTTGTGAGTTCTGGGAAACCCATGACAACCACAAAAACAGCCCCAGCCTCCCACTCCCTCACGGGCACGGTTCAGATGCTGCTGGTGGACACAGCCAGGGATAATCTCCACTGGGGAAACGGCTCTGAGTCGGGAAAAGCTTGGGAGAACCTTCCTGGGGCTGTGAACGCAGCAGTGAGAGGGGTGAAGGGTGGGTTGATGTCAGGACAGCTCAGTTTTTGTGGGCTGTGCAGTGGAAGGAGGTAAGGCCCCCTTTGCTGGGTGTGCAGGCTCTGGGTGTGCAGCCAGAGCAGCTCCTGGAGCCCCTGGGATGGAACAGAGCCAGTGAACCAAAACCTTCCAAGCCAACCCCCTCCCCTGTGGCACAGCAAAGGAAACAAACTCCGGGCTAAGGTTTCTGTGCCGAGGTTGGGGGTTTTGATCTGGCATCGTTTGGATGCCAGAAGTTTCTAAAGCTGGCCTGGAGTGACTCTGATCCTGTCTGAAACATTGGCAGAGCTCACGTGGAATCCAGTCTTGTAAAAAAAGAGCAGAGTCTGGGAGTGCAGCAGCAGCTGCATGGGACAAGGGCTGTCTCTGCTCCCTTGTACAGCCTGGGACAATCCTGGGTGGGAGAGCAAATGATAAAAATAATGTTTGGGGAGTTGATCAGGGCTTGGGCAAGCGCACACGGGTGCTCCCTGTCTGAGTGTGTGAAGAAGTGTCAGAATTAGGGAGCAGCAAATATTTAATCACAATAAATTGCCTTCCCTTTTCCTGAGGAGCTGGTCGAGCATCCAGCTATTTTATTTATTTATTAAATATTGCTGGAGATAGTTCAGCAGCAGGGGAGTGCTGCTCTGTCTCCCAAACGATGACTGCCATCAGGCTGGAGAAATCAGTCATCTCTGGCAGGGAAAAAACCCTCTTTGGTGGGTTAATGATGCAGGGTAAATCCTGACAGTGGCCAGTGGTCTGAGCACACGAGACATGACCTGAGGGAATCATGGATTCTGGGGGGGGCTGTTGCTACTGCTCCTCTGTAATGGGATTGCTGCTTTATAATGGCTTCAACTTCTTCTCCCTTTCCCCCTTTATCATTATTGACCAAGGAGAACCAGTAAGGCTGGAGAATAAATAGTTCCCTGATGGTTAACAACAGGCCCTCCACCAATTGGAATTCAAGCTGTGCTCCCTGTTATATTCTTTATAATCACACTTTATTGCATGGGGCGGAAAATAAAGCATTTCTCTCTCCATCCCCCCCTTTCCCTCCTGGGAAATTGGGTGCTGCCTTCTCCTGGAGCAGGTGAGAGGAGGCTCCAGGGCTGAGCACCCACCAGCGGCACAGGCAGACGGCGGGGCCAGCACCGTTCCCAGCAGGGACATCCCTCATCCCTCCCCGCCGCTGTGCGGGACCGTCCCGCTCGCTCCCCGCGCCCCGGCCCGGGGGGAGCTGTGGCGGAGGAGAGGCGAGATCCTGCTCGGTGTGTGTGGGGTGCCTGGGGCAGCCGTCCCTGCGTCTCCATCCCTGTCCCCATCCCCTCCCTGCATCCCCATCCCTGTCCCCATCCCTGTCCCCATCCCCGGATCCCCATCCCCGGATCCCCATCCCCGGATCCCTATTCCTGTCCCCATCCCCTCCCTGCATCCCCATCCCTGTTTCCATCCCCATCCCTTCCCCGGATCCCCAACACTGACACCATCCCTATCCCTTCCCTGCATCCCCATCCCTGTCCCCATCCCCTCCCTGTTTTCCCATCCCTCCCTGCATCCCCAATCCCTGTACCAATCCCCTCCCCGGATCCCCAACACTGTCCCCATCGCTATCCCTTCCTGCATCCGCATCCCTGTCCCTATCCCCTCCCTGCATCTCCATCT
>JANPWX010000179.1:147934-426146 GCA_024734555.1 Trochalopteron elliotii | reverse complement strand
TGGTTTGGTTTGGTTTGCTTCTCGTGCTGTGAGGAAGAGGTTTTAATTTTAAAAGTGTGTTTTATGCCTGGAAAATGGAGTATCAGTTTGCCAGGTGAGCTTCCACCTGTGTTGGGACACAGCTGCTCTTGATATTCAATTGGAGCACATGGGCCTTTGGTCAAATGATGTGTTTCATATTTTGGGAACTTTTAAGTATATACAAGTCACAGTGTGAGAGCAGCTTAGATAAATGGGCTGGTTTATTTTCACAGGCTTGGAGTTAGATATTCTTTTATGACAAAGGTACTGCTGTTAACATTCCTCTTTTATGAAAATATAGTTTACAAGAATAATGGGTTTTAGTGTTCCTAGGAATTTTGCTGGATATTTTCCAGGCCTTTAATTTTGATGTGTTTTTATTACGTTCAGAACTGTCCACACCTCGATAAAACAATGGAGCTGTTGGAGTTTTTTATGGCTCTTAAAAGATGCTGATTAGAGTGTTTGTAGAGGTTAAACAAATAATGCTCTGGTTTGCTTTGTCCATGGTTTGTGTCTAAGGGCTTATACAGGTGTAATTGAAGCTTTACCCTGCAGGATTAAGGATGATGAGCCACATTTATACATATAAAACAGGAAATGATTTATTATGATAATAAATAGACTACAAGACCTTAATCAAAATGATTTAGTACACAGTGAGGGTGGCTAGAACTGCTAGTATTCAGAAACACTGTTTCTGAAGAAATACTGAAGTGATGATTTTAAAGCTAGTAAAACCAATTAGTAAGTAGAGATGGGTACTGCTCATCCATTCCAGCAGCTGTGGGCCTTGAGGAACAGCCTTGAAGGGAGATCCCGCTCAAGGGGAGGCATCTCCACAAGCTCAGGGAAGCGGTGTGTTAGGAGACCCCACCATTTTACTCATCATGTAATTCTGATATTTCCTCCTGGGGTTCATGAAGCAAGAGGGTGTTGTGGGCAGTGCAGGAGTTTCAGACAGATTTGTAGCACTTCTGCAGGCTTTCACATGCACTTTTAATTTCTTTTTTTTACTTTAATTCTATTATTCTGACAGCTCCTGTGGAGTCCTATGGACATAACACAGTTAATTAAATTTGTTGAGATATTTCTTTGTGTTCATTTGATATTTTGTATTTATTTTAAATTTAATTATAGAGAAGTGAGGTGACAGGTGAGCTCAGCTTTAGCCCTAAGCTCAGCAACAGCCATGTTGGGACTCACGTGATGATCACTCGGTATCAATTTAGTCAATAGACAAAGGAGATGTTGGATTTATTAAAAAAACCCCACAACTTAATCTGACCAAAAAGGATGTTGATTTGATGGAGCAGACCCAGAAAGCAGGAGAGAAAAGGGAGTCAGCTGGTTTTGGAAGTAAACGGGTGCCCTCACTAGATGTCCAGTGCTCTGGAAATGTCCTGTTGGTTCAATGGGATAAATGGGTTCAGGTCTGTGGTGGGGTGTGAGCAGGTTTCCTCTCTGGCGGTGGTTGTGTGGCTGCATGTCCTTGTTTGGGCTGTTATTGTAACAGCTGAAGGAATGAGTTGTGGGTTCAGTGTTGTCTTCATAGCCCTGCACTGTGCAGTGGAGTGAGGGTTGCTCCTCACACCCTTCCCATACATCAGAAATGTATTTTTTTTTCTCATAGCTCTCCTTGCTCCCTTTACCTGCAGAGACCCCAGGAACTCTGCCCATGCTCAATAGGCTCCTGGATGTGTAATCCTCTCCTGATGGCAGAGGTGGGAACCAGAGCTGTCAGGGGAAGTGGAGCAGGACTGTGCCTATGGCTGCTGCCACAGCCCAGGACAGGGTTAGTCCCAGCAAGACAAGCCAGCTCTGTGTAGGGGACTGGAAAACACAGCAAAGGCTGAGGATACAGCTGCTCTTTCTGGCGTTGTCACTGTGCTGACAAGAATCACAGCCAGTGACCTCTTTACCAGATATTTTGAGACCTGACAACTGTTGTAGCTTCAGGCTGTTCTCAAATGCTCCTTCCTGTGCCAAGCGTTTGCAGCAAATCCAGAGTCAGACCTGGGATATGGTGAATATTTTAAGGTGCAGGTGAAGCCATTTGGGTTTTTTTCCTTAGGGAAATGTATTGGATTTGGAAGTTGCCCACTATCAAAGGCCTGAAGTTATAGGCTGTAGTGTGTGGAGTATGTGGCTTATAGCTACAAAATCCACTGACTATCCATGGCACGACCTGTCAGCAGAGAATTGTGTTTTCTGGCTCACTGTATTCTGTGTCATGAATCCATGTGTTCTAGGAAGCACCCAAAGGATTCTCCACCACTCGTAGTCCAATTTTATGGAATGTTAAGTAAAAGTATAAAGTCACCAATGGAAGGAGACAGCTGCCACCCTTTGGTACCTAGCAGTAAGGTTGTCAGGGATGGTGGAATTTAGTAAACAGCTCTGTGCTGGTCATAGGGCCCCACGAGCATCTTCCAGGATTTGCTGGGAAAAGAGGCAGGACGTAACAGGCTCTGCTAATAAAACCCATTGTTGAGCTGTGCTAGGATCAGAATAGAAAAAAGCTTAGCTAGTTCTGGTTCATAAAACTTGTATTTAGGAATAAAAAAAAAAAGCCTTTTGCTTCTCAAGGTGGAAAGCAAGAGTAACTTTGCACTTGATAGGACCTCACAAGTAGCAGCAATAATTCAAGTACTAAGTCAGTCCCTGGATTTAATGACTTATTTGTTAAAAAAAACCAAAAAATACATGTGACTAGAGGAAAGGTATTTACTTTAGGTATTAAGGAGAAGTGGCCAGTGTCTTTCAGCAAAATAGTGTTTGTGTTTGGGAGCACTGACATAGTTGGGTGAAGCTGACCAGGATGGGATTAAAAACATATAAAAACCAGTGCTAGCCTACCTCTGTTGTGTGTCCCGTTTCCCTGACACTGCCATGCTCCCAGCACAGGCAGTGAGGATCAGTGAGGGCTGTGCCCTTTCTTTTGAGGTGGGGTTGTTGGCTTGCCATGTGTGGGTTTGATTGCTGGACTTGTTTATACACAGTTGTCTGTCATTGGAAAAGGAGGAGGAAGAGAGGGAAGAGTAGCTTTAGGGTTAGGTGGTGCCCTTGCCAAGGCATTGCTGTGTCTGTGATGAGTGAGCCAGCTGGGCCAGAGGAACTGGGGCTCTGATAGTGCAGCTGAGGCCCCTGTGTGAGCACCTTCCCTCGTCCCACCGCGCCAGCAGTAAAAGCGAGCGAGCCACCGTTGCTACATTTAACACTTGTACATTTTTATTTAGTTAAATCAGCCATTGTACACATTGCAGCTATGTATTGTTAGTGTTGTATCTTTTTAATTTTTAACTAATACATGCCCTCATAGATATATTCAATTAGTGTTATCACCATGGGAACAAGATGCTGATTCGTCAACTTAAAATTCACTTCTTCTCACAGTATTCAAGTTCTCTGATAACACAGCAAAAAATCAAAATAAGAGGTGAATAACCATTATGCTGTTACACAGAACATCATCTGCACCGCAAATAACACAACAGAAATGCATTTCTTGAGAGCCCCATCCTTGAAGACCCTCCTGTGCTGTCTTGGACAGTCAGGAAGCCATGATGTGCTGTGAGATGTTTCATCACGGGTCTCATTCGGTTTGGCTGCCAAAACACTTTTTTCTTTTAGTTTCCTTTCTTGCCTGCCCAAAAAGTGTCAGCATGGCACCTCAGGTGGTTCTGCCCATAGGAAGCCAGAACTCCAGAGATGTTTCCATGCTTTTGGCATCATTACCTTAATGAGGAAGTGCCCTTGTTCTGAGCACTGAGTGAGTCATTAAAAAAAAAAACAAAAAAAAAACCCAAAGAACGCTCTAATTGTAGAAGGCCAGATAAGCTTGGACAAAGGATTGCTCCTAGAGGAGAGAGTTGGTTTTACTCTGCTGTTGAGTCTACTATTAAAAAAATGAAATAGCTGTTTAAAAGCATTAAGTTGGTGTGTTTGTGTGTATGTGTGTTATGCTAAAACCCTACAGAGCTCCCGCCATTAAATATTAAGGTATAGAACACCCAAAAACATCAGATCCCTACGTTCCCCTTTTGGAAAATAAAAGTGCAGACATGCTAATGTGGTTTTCAGAGGGTCGGTTTAGAAATATATATATATATAATATAGTTACATAACAAAATATGAACTGAAACCGGCTGCTGAGGATTGTGAGCACTTGTTCTTTAAAAAACACTTGATCAGAAGATAAAAACTGCTCGCTCAGTGCTGAGAGGGCCAAGAAGCTGACATGGTTCTAGGAGGGTTTGGTTTTGACCTTCAAATGCCGCATGCGTGTATCGGCTAAGAGGCAATCTCGATAAAACACGGTGAATTAATTATTCTCCTTGTATAGTGGGTAAGTCTTTGTCCCGTAGGTATCTACAGTGCAGTGGCCAGCAGGAAGCACCCCCAGTCGGTCGGTGAGGTCAGCTAAGCAGTGATGGAAACGGGAAACTACCAGAGTTAGGATTGTTTAACACACCCCGGGTCCAGATCTCTATAGGCTTTAATAGCATATACGAACGTGCCGCAGGTAGAGCTGCTAGCAACTCGGATACCTAGGGGGGGAATTTTTCTTTCTTTTTCTTTTGGAAATATTTCAGTGGCTCTCTGATGGTGTCTGCGCTATTAATGGCCACAGTCAGCTGTGAGTCATGTGAACAGCTGCCTTTTGCCTGACTCTCACAGCCTTTGCCTAGACCAGATCTCTAAACAGTAAGTCCTAGTACTCAGTAGCTCTGCAGCGCTTCCTCCTGGTTCAGTCAGCGTTTGCAGTCTGGGTGGTGCCGTTCTGTGACCGGTCACCGTTCCGCAGTGTCACCACACCTCCTCACCCACAACGCCAGCGGGCAGGGAGCGTTCTGCAGTCTTGTGAGTTCAAATGCTCTGCTATTTACAGTTTACACGTCAGCTCCTTTGTACGGTGCATGTACACAGTCAGTGGAAGAGGCCTGTCGATGAAGTCTGCTTGGCAAGGGCCGTGTCAGTAAGCGAGCGCCAGAGCAAAGGGACAAGTGGCGACGCTGACTGGGTGCCAGCATGGCGGATAAATCATCCCGGCTGAAGGATGCTATCTTTGGTCACAAATTAGCTTACAGGGTGAAAAATCATAACAGCACAAAATGAAACTCGGGATGGGGAGAAATGAATTCACTGCAGCTGCACAGGTAGGAGCGGCAGTGATGACTCTGCTACCCGGGGACGGTGACGGCTGCGTACGGGAGGGGTCACGTGGCGCTGTGCAGGGGCGACAGCTTCTCACTTGGCCTCCTGTGTCCAGTCCTCCTGGCAGAAGTGCCTAAGAAGCTGCTGGAGGTCATGCTGGAGGTCATCCCTGGGCAGCGCCTCTGGGGTGTCTTCCAGCTCTTCTATGTGAACATGTTTTCCATAGCGGTCCTTCATCACAGTCCTCTTCTGTGTGCTGGCTTTACTTAGTATTGTCCTGGAACCAAAAACAGGAGAGACCTGACTTAGCAAGACCACAGTTCTGGAGGTCTGAGAGAATTGTGGTTTTCAGCATTTTCCAAGGCTAAGTTATACATGCTGGAGAGAAGGCACAGCAATGTGTAAGTATTATGCAGCAGTCAACTCCTATGGATTTTTATCCTTTTTCTTTTATATGTTCTCTGTATTCTTTACACATAGATTTGTAGCCTTACTTACTTAGTTTCAGTATTTTCCTGGGCAGAAAGACAAAACAAATTCCAGGACCCTGAGGAGGAGCGGGGGGAGGGGGAGGAGGAGGATCCATTCTCTATCATTCAGCCATTGTCCCTTCATCTAGCCCTTCCTTCATTCTCCATCATCCTGTCATTCATTCATTTATGCCTTCAGTCATCCACTCATTCCATCTGCTCTTTCTCCATCCTTCACCCCTTCCTCCATTATCCAGCCATTCATTCATCCCATCCATTCCTTCATGTCTTCTTTGATTCTCTATCATCCATTCATCCAGCCCTTTATTCTCCATCATCCAGTCATTCCTCACCCATCTTCTATCATTCATCCATCCCTTTGTCCATTATCCATTCTCCATCATCCATCCATCTATTCATCATCTATTCATTCCCAGCCATCCATCCATTAATTCTCCATCTGATCATTCATCCATCATTCCTTCATTTTCCACCATCCATTCACTCATTCTCCATTCCATCAGAACTCTGCTACTTTGCTAAACTTATAAAAACTCCATTCACCCCATGTGCAGATGGGCATTTTCCCATATCTGGCCCTGGAGGCCTGCAATAAAGACCAGCCTGTGTATTAGCTCCTGTACCACTGTTGTGTAAGTGCTTTATTTCCGTGTTCTTTACGCCATCGCTGCTGCCAGGTTAGTCATTGCTTTAGTACCACTGCAGGCACTCACTGCACTCCACTCCTGTGACACTGTTAATTCGTTTGCAGTAACACTTCAACTTGCCAAGTCAAACCTTTTAATTACTGATCCATCGTCTTTCTTGATTTCTTTCTCTACCAAAGCAGGGACTTGCACTGTCATGTGGTGACCTGTGTAGCTCAAAGCCTCCAATAAAAAGGTAAACTTCAAATTACAACACACCCAAAACACCTGGAGCTCTTTGTACTCCATCCTCCATATTCACACATCCCAATGCTGAGAAAATGCTGAACAGGCACCTGAAAGAAGCAACTGCATCCCTTAAAGCATCCCTCCCTCCTGCAGACAGATCACATACAGTTTCTCCTATGGGGCAGTTTAGTTTCAGTCATGATTGTACCAAAGCATGTTACAGTAGTGGCTCCAGAGTTAGGATTTATTGAGGCAGTAGCTGGGAGCTAAGTGTTCCTTCCCAAGCCATCTCTTTGAACCTTTACCTGACAATTCTGGCCCCTTGTTTGACCTCTGTGAGAAAAGGGGGACCAGGCTGCTGGTCCAGATTCCTGGTCACAAAACCCAAACCATATACCCACGTCACCTACTGCTGCACAGCTTGTATCTATTTATCTATTTTTATCTATTTTTTTCAACCTCTAAGACATGCTAATCAAGGGGAAAAGAGACTGGATTCAGGGAAGGAACACACCCATTTACCCAGGGTGGGGGCTTTACTGTAGCCACTTCTACAATTACCTCCATGCGTGATAACAATATGAATGAGCTTTAACTGCACTCACACCCAAGACTTCCTAGAACTTCACACAAAGCCTGCATGATGTTTTCCTTTGGTCTTAGCAAGTCTCTTATCTAATTCTGCAATGTCAGCTTTCACTACATTTACTCTGTATATGATCTTTTTGTAACGTGGCTGAGTGTAAGAACAGGGTTACACTCAGCTTAGGACTCACCAGCTGAGTCTGCTGTGCCACCAACCAAACCTTTCAGGAGAGCTGACTCTGTCCCTGGGATTATGGTGACACTTGCTTTAATGCTATAAATGTAAAAATAAAAGTGATTTTTACCTCTTCAAAGTCCTCTTTGGCTGACGGAAGATCAGAAGCCAGGCTGGCATCCCCATGGTGTTTCTCCGTCCTCTCTCCATGCACTACTGTGGTCTTTATGACCTTGCTGACCTTCCGGCCCTCCACTGGTTCAGACTGGAATTTGGAGGCACTAGAGAGAACAGCGGGTTCGGACAGGGTCACCTGCAAGGTTAGAAGGCACAAGTAAGTTGGACACGAATTCCACACTTTGGGATGTGCACTGGCCAAATTAACTTCTGTGTCTATGGGCTCCACAGGGTAAAGTGTAGATCTGTTAGGGTCAGCTTACTGGAAAGAAGCAGAAAAAACAAAGAATGAGGGAAATAGTGAGGGGGAAGTAAAAGGGAAAAAAGAAAGAAAGGGAAAAGGGGGGAAAAACAGGGATAAAGGAGAAAAAGAAAAAAAAAGAAAAAAGGGAGTAAAGAGAAAAAAGCAAAACAAGGAAACACGAAAAAAAGAAAAATAGGAAAAAAGGAAAATAGAAAAAAGGGGAAAAAATAAAAAAGGAAAAAGGAAAAGAAAAAAGGAAAACAGTAAAATAGTAAAAAAAGAAAAAAGGACAAAAGAAAACAAAAAAGGGGAAAAAGGAAAACAATAAAAAAAGGAAAAAAGAAAAAAGGGAAATAGTGAAAAAGGAAAAAAGGACAAAAGAAAACAAAAAAGGGGAAAAAGAAAAAGGAAAAAAGGAAAACAATAAAAAAAGGAAAAAAGAAAAAAGGGAAATAGACAAAAAGGGGGAAAAAAGAAAAAAATTATGACTCTTTTTTCTTATTACTTTACTCCTAAACAATTGTGATGAGTAATTCTGGCAAGGAAGAACTGATCAGTGGTATCAGTGATGTTTTTCACAATTCCAGTGACTGCTTGCTACACCTTGCTTTTGGCCCAGCGCTGCTGAAAGCACACTCCATTGACAGAGGGCCAGAAGCTGGCACAACTCAGTTGTGCTGATCCAAATGCCTGTAGGGCCAGACACTGAAGTGTGGCGAGAAGGCACTTACCTTTTCAGGTTGTTTTTATTTTTAATTACCTGACTCTGAAACAGTTTTTATTTAAGTTATAGATGTTTTTGGTCTCTTCAAAGCAAGAACAGACCAGCAAGATAAACTTACTGTAGCTGTGGGGTTCTAGGACTGAGTGGCAGAATGAGCACACTAAGCTGCAGTGACTAAGAGCCCTGCTGGGGTGCTGCTGCTGTGTGCCACGGCAGGCCAGGCACACCCTACCTCCGAGTGCTCACTGCCACTCTTCAGCACAACTCGCTTCACCACTTTGGAATACCCATCTCCCTCTTCCACAGTGACGGGGGCTTGCGGTGTTCCCTGCATTAGCACTTCCTCTTTTTCCGTGCCATCTGGAGCAACGCATCGCCGGATGATCTTCCGAGTCACCTGAAGGAATGGAGTTTAGTCCCCAAAGAAGTAGCAGTACAATATTCCTCTTTGTTCTCTATCTAGTATTTGCTACTCAAAGGGCATTTTGTCCTACAAGGAAGAACCTGTGTAGATGGTTCCTTGTTCTATTCCTCAACACTTACTCAAGAGACTCATCTGGTGCTAAAGCTCTCGAGGCACTGGCTGGCCAAAGCAGGAAGAGAATGAGAGGGTTCAAGAAGTGAAATTGCTCAGGAGGATGGTTGTGCATCCTTCTGTGGATGACCCAGACCTTTGTGTGACACAGTTCAACGCACAGACCTATCAGTAAGAACTGCCACACTCGCCCCTGTGCAACAAGACCAAGGAATCTTTGGCTGGGGTTGGTTACTCTACCAGGAATTAAGACAGGTTCCAGAGCCACCCTATCCAGCTGAGGGGGTGTGATGTCTTCTCCAAAGACAGAACATGGGGTTTGCCACTGGCGCAGCTCAGCCAAGTCCTAAGCCAAACTGCTCAGCACCAAGTTGTCAGATAAAGAAAGGAGCACAGAAGTTCCCCTTTCACTTCCATGCTGCGCAGAATTTGCTTTAGTAAGCATGATCTGATTTTGAAGATCTAGACTCTGGGCTTATCTGACTCTTACAGACCCAGCCTTCCATTGCTTTTGTTAGGACAAGCAAACAAACTTCTCAGGTAAGATTATGGTGGGGTGGGTCTTTTTGTGGGGTTTTAAAAAAAGAAATAAGCAACTTTCTTCTAAAATGTGTGGATCTATGCAGAATTTTCCTTGGCTTTAAATGAAAGTTAACAAACTACATCCTGTTAGGTTGTACACTGTAACACAGAATGATTTTGAGAATCTAAATTATTGTTCAAACTTTGATCTCTCTCATGAGCTGAAATTCTCATTCCTTCCACTGTCTACTCTTCAAATCATGCCCCTTCATAGCAGGAAGTCTGGCATTTCTGTGGATGATTTTTCCTTCCTTTTACAGGAGAGGAGGATGGTAGCAAGGGGCAGAACTGACAATACCTTCTTTACCACTGTGTGGCCATGTTCATCGGTGTACTGCTCCTCTGTGACTGTTTCTGGTGGCATTTCAGGCATACTATCAGCCTGTACAACAAAGAGCAAAGTTGTGTGAAGCAAGGCCTTCATGTGGGTCTTGAAATAAGCCATTTTAAAATCAGTTAATTGGTTACAGAATGGAAAAAAAAAATCAGCAATGTTAGCAAAAAACCTGTTCCGCAAATAAATCCTTAGAAAGGCATGCAAAGAAAAGTGATGCCACAGCACACAGTCAAAGATACGTTAGTTGACCTTGTTGTGGATGAGGCTGACAAGCCTTCATCTTCCTCCTCCTGAGGCATCTATGGAATTTAGAGCGGGGTTAGCAGTGTTACTGTAATCCCAAGGTACTGGAACAGCTTATCCAATGGAGATGCATTATTTGGGAGCATCCCAGTTTAAGGAGCAACACCAACTCAGGGCCTAAGGCAGTACAGGCTCGTGCAGTCGTTCAACACTCAGTACCTGAATGATCACCCGGCGCCGGATGACCCTGGTAGTGACCATCTCGTCCTCGTCTGAGCTGAGCTCCAGCCCACCTAACTCCTCTGCTAACTCCTAGGGGAAGCATGGAAGCAGGACTCTGTATGTAGTACTAGCAGTAGCTACAGCTTCTGTCTTCCTGCACCAGCTCTGCAATTCCTACATTTTGCATATGCTTTCTGGGTTAATTACACAGAAAAATATACAAAAGCCTTTTAATCCTCCACAGGGGGAGGTACAGATTGCAGGGTACAGACAGTAGGACTGAACAGCTTTAACTAGAGGACAGTGTAGCAGTAGCCTCAGAAAGATCAGGAAAAATTACTAACAAGTGCTGAATTTGTCTATCCTGCATAAGGAAGAATTAGAAATTTAAACAAACACGTCAGAAGGCAAAGAGAGGCTGAAAAGAATCAATTGAGAAATAGCTCTAGTATAAGAACATAATGGGGAAAATAAATAGGGGAGGCTGGGGGAGTGTTTTTGGTGGTACCACCTGCTGTTGTTGTTTCACTTCAGTGAAAGAACTGGGGGGCAAAAGCAGTAGGTTATTTGAAGGGCAGCCTGTTCTCCAGCAGCGATTGTATTGAGCCCTGCTGTAGATACTCTTTCAATCATCTGATACACTTTAAATTCCACCTTTCCCTGAGATCCCAGAGGCAAAGCCCTGAAACCCTTCATTCTAGAGGTGCATCTGTGGCCAGATAGTAGCAAAGAGAGAAAGCTTGTTTCTAATGAATGCAAATGTGAAACAATTTCTTCCTCAGTACAGCTGCACCTTCTCTGCTCTAACTTGACTTACAGAGCTGATTTCCTGCCCAAGGATGCCTTCTCCTTTTCTTCCACTTAGAATGGGGAAAGCAAGCTGTTTATTCTTAAACCTTCATCTCCCAGGAAACTTCCATTCTCCACTAAAAGCCATATGGTTGCTTTCTTTCCTTGCTGGTGGATGTCTTCCCCTCTCTGAACACTGCAATGAAGTCCCTTTGTCTCACACAACCCAAGACCTACCTTGTACAGTTTTTGATATCCTCTTCACACTCCTGTCTCTGTGTATCTTTACTGCCTGTGTGCTACATAAACACCATTGATCCAGTACATCCTTAGTACTCTGCAATGCACAGCTGCTGTCTCTTTTCCATCTCACTGACTTTAGAGACCTTTCCCACCATTTCTCATGCTGCTCTGGGCTGGCCTTTCCTCATGAGCTTTACTTTTATTACTTGGCCTGCATTACATCTGTTCCAGTTTGTTTCTGCCTCTGTTACTGACACTCTCCTCTCTCTCAGGCACAGATGTAACTGCCACAGGCCAAAGGACAAAGAAGGGTAGAGCAGAACCAGAATTACCAGTCTAGACTTTGGGATCTGGGGTTTGCTTCAACTTGGAAAACCTCAGGAGAAAAGCCTTTACCTGACTCTTTTAACCACAGAGGGAAGGAGAACAAACACAGTGCCAGGTACAAATTCATTACAAATATTCTTAAGAAAGGAGCAAGACATAAAAATTGGTTTATTGCGTCAGTTCTATTGAGGAAAAGTTGTTCATTTACCTTTTCTAAAGATTCCTCTTCATAGCCCCTTCCAGAGTTCTCTGTCTGCTCCTCAGTGGACTCCACTATGACGAGACTGGATCTCCTTGGAGAGAGGCTTTCCCGGTGGAACTGGGGCTCCTCAGGCTCCTGGACGATGGGGGAGTCCCCTCTCTGCGCAGGGGACGGAGGCTGCGGGGGCGCTCTCTGTGACTCGCCCTTTGCCGTGCTCACTGCTTTCCCAGCTCCCACAGACTGCTCCGTTCCTGGAGTCGTGACACTGCGAATTACAGGTCCAGTGAGTTACCACCATGCAGTGCTTCCCAATTGTTATGCTGTCTGTTGTTCAGCAAAGTCTAGAAATAACTGATACTCCCTGACAGGAACTACAGAGTATTCTGGCTGGGAATCCCACCCATCTTCCTGAGCAAATCTCCAAATGGGTATCCAACCCCTCCATGCAATTCTGCAAAGCTTGGTATTTGTAAAGTACTTCAGAGACCTTTGCTGTCACTTGTTCACTCACATATTACCTTTCTTTTAAAAAATGGGAGAGCCTGGATCGCTGTAGAAGGATGTGAGGCACCTACAACACTGAGCACAAGCTGTGCAGCTGCAAAGTGGAAAAACCAAATTTCATGCAGAATTCTGGAGCTTTAGCAAATAGAAATTTAGTAGAGGTTCAGGTTTTGTTTGTAATGATATTTTCATGGTTAACCCTGCTATGATTAATCACTGCCCCAAGTTTGTTAAGCTTACTATTATTTATGTTACTACGTAACACATATATAAAGGAAATACATCTGCATCCAGCAGCGGTACATTCAATATTGTTGTATAATTCCTCTTGGAGCCTGTTACTTACGAGCTATTTAAACCTAGCCCAATTTTCCACCTAGCTCAAATTCGACTTTCAGTGTAGTGATACTCCCCAGTCGTCATGACTCTCGTGTAGTGTTGGCACTATTGTCTCACAAGTATTCTCCATTCCTCAAAGACATTAATTTCCTGATGCAAATCCTTAGGGAGCATTGGAATTTTTGCCTAACACTGCAACGGAAGCTTTCCTAGATGGTATTTTCTGTCTCCCACACTCTCTCCTGGCGTATCCTGAACAAAAGAATCCCCCAAAGTCTATTTGCTGGACTCAGCTGCCCTTTGACTGCTGGGAGCCACGTCTCCACATCAAAGCTAATCACTTCCAGGAAAATCGCTTCTTTGGATAAGGATTCTTGATATTTTGCTGGCTCATTAATACCTGACTCTACCCTGCAGGGAGGTCTCAGCATGGGCACATAATCAGGGAAGCTGTGGAGAAATAAACAGGATCTATTTCAAATTCCTTTTCAAATGACACCAATCCCCCTGACAGCCCCACCTCAGAATTCGAGGGTTTGCTGCACAGGTCTTCTAAATGTGTACTCTATCACGTGTTATTACTTGTGTCTTGCCTCTGTAAAATGCCATTTCTGTTTCTTTGGCCATCTGAAATGCATTTTTAAAAGCCCAGTTCTTAATAAGTAGTTGTGAGTTTTGTAAGTAATGATTAAATTGAAAAAAAATTGCCTCCATTGAAAAAGCCATCCTGAATCTGAAGAAAGGGTGCTTTAGGATTCCTTTCATTAAGATGTCATCACTTGTCATCCAAAACATGAAAAGTATACATAAAATCCCCTCCACTTCTCTATTACCCCTCTTTTCTTTCCTATGTACTAGACACAGTTATTGCTTTGTGTTCAAAGTGTCAAACTGACTTTCTCTCCTCAGCCTTAAGGTTTCCTCCACATGGATTAAAAAGTGAAAACCACAATTGGAGGAAAACTAGTGCGTTCATAAGTTTCAAAGGCAACTGTAAAATCCCCTTACTACACAGAGGAAAGAGAAACTGTTCCCTATGGCTTCATCCTGGTCTTTTGGCACTTACAAATATTCCTGTTGTGAAGCAGATGGTTTCCCTGGCACGTCTTGAGGTTTCCCTGAGAATTCAGCTTCTACTTGTTCCTTGTGTGCTTGCCTCAGAAGCTCAGCCATGGACACTTCTGCCTCACTCCTGGGAGTACTGTCCTGGAACGGGGAATAACTGACAGACACGTCTTCCTCGGAGACCAGAGGGGGGTGCTCGGTTGGCTCGCCGTCCTTAGATATTCTCTGCTGTTCTTGCTTGTGCCTGGAGCTGTACACTTCCTCCTGCAGTGCTGAAAACCCTGGAGAAGACAGAGATGAGGAACATTGTTCCGAGTCTGACCAGAATGCATGAGTCCTTCCCGTGCTCCGTGGGCATTGAAAATCCCGGGCAAAATGCGTGACCTCAAGTTCCTGACTGCCCTGAGTGGGAGGGCACCTGGCCTCTAGGAGCAGCCCAAGGAATGCCAGATTGCCACTACTATGGCCAGATTTGGACAGGAACAGGAAAAATAACAGTTGCCCAGAAATTCACCTCAAGTAAGTGTTTGAAACCCTCTAACTATAGAAGATGATACACAACAGATATTTTTCCAGCTGATTAGGATAGATTTTAATGACTTGTCCTCCCCATATCCATTACTTATCTGCTTCTGGGAAAATTACCCATACGAAAAAAGACAAAAACACTTTGTCGAGGGCTAGGGGCAAGAAGTAGCTCATTGATGTACCATATTCACTGAAAACCTAGTGAACGCTGAGGAATAAACTGGGGAGAAACAGAAAAGCTTGTACGGAATTTGAGCTGGACAAAGAGGTTAACATTCCAAAATTACGTGCCTGTGATATGAAAATGCTAATTGTAACAAACAGCCTTCTATTCCCACGTTCTCTTCAAGACTGGGACCTTTGCAGCTGTCTAGTATGCTTCAATATTGAGTTAGGCACACAAAAGTGTCACTTCTTTTTGCACTTTTTGTCACTTCTTTGGCAAAAAAGACAGTTTTTTGCCAAATAATTTGGAGGTGTTTCTTCAGTTTGCAACCACTGGATCTAATCCACTAAACTTTCAAACTTAAGAAATGCAATAGCATCCTAACAAAATTACAATATCCCAGATACTCAAATCCAAAGGGGTTTTCTGTCAAAGCTCAGAGTAGCTTTCCTTTTTAATATCTTGGTCAAATTCTAATACAACCTTCTGAACTTTCATGAAAGCACTTGTATAGGCAAAAAAACCCAAACCCCAAGGTAAACCGGGCATTGCTGCTGGCCACAGTGTTTGCTTCTGAAGAATCAGCTAAAGCACAGATCTTCTACCTGACTCTTGTGATGCTGTGTTTGCATCCATCCACATTGTGCTTTCAAAATGGGATTCCTGTGCTCTGTCATGAGAGCTGACAGATGAGCCTGGGCCAGCACTTCAGAGCAGAGTGATGCTTAGGGGGGTACCCTGAGCAGTTTGGGTCAGGAGCCGCTTACCTTCACTGTGGTCCAACGCCAAGGACTGCTCCGTGTCCGCGTACGTGCGCGTGCCGTGGCCCTGCACGGGGTCAATGCCGCTGGTCTCCATCAGGTGAACGATGTCCATGCGGTTGATTTTGGTGAGACATTGGGTCAGATTGGTATCTGTGCCATTGGAACGACACCGGGCAGCTCAGTTAAGAATCAAGCACATTCCCTCCTTTCTCCATAGAAAGGGCACTGACTGATATCATATATAAATTACAGATATGTTTAGAAGCAGTGCTCTGTAAAATCTAAAAAGAACCAACTGGCTGCCTATAAAAACTAGTACTCTGTTTTTTTTCCTTTTAACAAATTTGTTGAGTTGCTGTGTTATACAGAAAAGACTAGAAACAACATTGAGTACAATCCATGGTCATTCTTTCTGTAGCCTAAATTTTCCCCAAATTTTCTTCATGATTACCTGTCACCTCAGCTAGAAGACTGGAGACAGTTGCATGCAATAACTGGAGACAAACCTGTTGCATGTTTCCCATCCCTTTCAAGCCAGTATTTGAGGAGTGCGTGGCTCTGGTCTTGAAGTGAATTGGGATTTTCAATTCGGATCTGGTGGATTTGCTCCTCTGTGAAGTCCAGTTCTCTTGCTAGCTCTGAAAAAGAAATCCACCTCTGTAAAGAGGTCTGCTACTACTAATACTACCCTGGTCCAATTTCATTCAAAGAAAAGTAAATGTCTGTGAATTACAGTTTAACCCCAAAACCTGAGAAAAAATTTGATCTTGTTCCATGTTACTTTCACTTGTCTCCACTACTGTTTGCTGCTTTAAGTCTATTAAATCCACAATATTTAAGAGATTTTTTAGAACAGGTTCCTTGTCAACCCATTTAGGACTCTCAGTACCCCAAAGACAATAAGCCTCTGAAATATTTTTAGGAAACATTTTTAGATAATCAGAAAATCATCCAAAATAAACATGAAAGGAGTGTGGACCATTCCCCTCCCTTTTCTCTGAAACAGACAACATGCACTTTACCTGTCCAGCTGAATCCAAGATGATCTGCAATGTGGGCCAGTCTTTCCTCTGTCCTTTCCTGATCCTCCTGTTGATCTAAAGGTCAAAGAGAGCTACAAGTTGCCTTTTGCAAGTTAAAAACCATTTTCATAGGAGAGAGAGCCCAAGAAGGGAAAGTGCTGGTTTTTTCCTAACTAAACGTGTCTAAATGTGGACACACTGTGTAACTCAAGTGAGGCCTGTAAATCTCTAGGTTCAAAACGAAACCAAAAACATTTGGTTTTTTCAAAAAGCACAGGACTATCTAGTTTCTCTATTTGAAAATCAGGTGTTCATGTGAAAATAATCTAGGACTGAAGCACCTACTCTGTCTATTTTGGCCAGGCATTTGACTCTAAAACTTCATTCTAAAGTTCAGTTGAAGACTTTGACTAAGTCAAGAGCCATAGTTTTCCATGCCTCCTTAGTAAACGCCAGGATTGAAGAATTCATTGGGACCAGTGCTTCTGATCATGTTCTTTCTGTTGTAGGGCAATCAGTCCATACAGCCCTTCAGATTATGGTCTGTATTTGAGATACTGTTAATTTCAGTGTCTTTGACCCTTTGGACGGAGAGTGAGACAAAATACTGACAAACGAAGGCAAGGAAAAATCAGATGGTCATTCATCAGTCCTCACTGACTTCACTAATGGTGGGACTGACAGATCCTCCCATCCCCAGAGCCACTTGGGGATGGTGGAATTTGAGTTTTGATTTTCCCTGAATGCACAAGTGGATTGCGACACCTCCAAATCGGGAAATTGCTTAGGGTTTGTGATATGCACGTGTCATTCTGGCTCCTGATTTCCAGTAGGGCTACTCAGTACTAGCACACAAGTAGGCAAGAGGAAAACCAAGCACCAGAAAATGTGTACTAAAGTTACTGGTGACTCAGAGTTTTCTTCAGACACAGACTGTCAAAAAAAAGGAACATAAAAAGCTTCAGTCTTTAAAACTCCTGCAGATCTCTTTGTGTACCAACTCAAAAGTCTATAGACTTTTGCCTGTCTCACTTTCAACTGGCGCCCAAGCATGTTATTATTAGTAGAAGTTAATAGCTAGTAATAGGCCAGGGAAAGTCAAAAGCTGAAACGTGCATGACCTAAGCAATCAGTTTAATGACAAAACCATACATATTTCTAGAAGTGTTTTTGCTTATTAAGGTAACACTTCCCATAAGCATTTATGGTTTGCAATCTTGAGATCGTTTCACAGACAAGAACACAGACACAAAACAAAAAAACCCAAACACAGTTCACAAGGGAAAAAAAAAACACAACTAACCACCAAAAGCTGAAAAGAAAATGCCACACGCATTACACCTGTGCACAAACACACACGCACGCACACACCAAAGAAAACAAAAAACAAAAGAGTTTAATTCATGACATGCGTCGCACAGGGAATCCCAGTCGTTGGCAAATACCTTCAGCACGGTCATGGACATTTTCGTCAGGGATACGTTCAATCTGAGTCTCTACAGACTCATCCCAAATGGGTCTGATGTCAAAGATGTCTTCAGGAACTGACTGCTGAGTCTCACTGGATGGCACATTTTCAATAACTGAAACTTCTAGGGCGCTACTGCTTTCATCATCTGAAACTAATTCTTGTTCTCTCTCTGACTGTGTGAGTCTTTCCACTAATTTAGAAGCTTCATCACTAATTTCTTCAAAAAACTCTATGGAGTTTTTGTAAAGGTCAAAAAAATGGTCCTTACTTTCTTTTGTGGGACTAAAAGCACCGTGGGAGCCTGTAGCGCTTCTGCTTTTAACTGGCAACCGTGAAGAAAATACCTTCGATCTCGGTGTTGTTGCCTCATCTGAGTCTAGCTCAAACTTCATCTCGCTCTCCCTCTCCCTGGCCTCTGCCTCTGCCTCAGCATAACTCCTAGCTTTGATGGAACGTTTGGTCTTTGGGTCCACGGGACTACTGGCGTCAGATTCCGATTTACTGCGGCTGTCTGGTTTTGCAGGGACCATGCTCGTCACGTCGAGCGCTTTGGGTGACTCTGGCTTGCGGATGGACATGTCCGCGTATGAGTGTTGTGGTTCAGCTTTTTGGAAAGCGGCTTTCACAGGAATTTTAGACTTTGGTTTTGCTTGGTCATCTTTTCCTTCACACTGTGAACTGTCCAGGAAGTCATCCGGGGAAAGGCTCTCGTTTTCCGATTGTTGCGAGGATTGCGATGCGGCAGCAGCTGTTCTTACAGGGATTTTGGATTTGCTTTCACAAGAAGGCACACTCTCCATTAGAGCAGTGGGGATTTCAATCACAGATCTCTGTTCCTCTGGGGAGGAGTCTGGAGACTCCTCACCCTGCTCAGAACTAACCAATCGAGTGACTTTGGAAAAATCTAATTCATCTTCTACCACACACTGCTCGGGAGAGATGGGGCAAGGCACCTGACTGCTATCGACCATGTCGGTCTCCATTCTGGAGAGGGGCTCAGCTTCAGAGGCAGCAGTTTCTTTCTTTGGTGATTTTGAAGAAGCTGAAATACCCATTTTAATTGGAATTCTGGATTTAAGATCTGCTTTTGCAGTGCCTGCACTGGCACCTTCACCCATGATTTCTTCAGATCTATCACTAGACTCGGGTGATGGGGATGAATATTTCAATGCATCTTGTTCTTGTATATCTGATTCCTCTGACTCCGAAGGTACAAATGGGTCTGGTGAGCTCTTCAACTTTGAAGATTCCACCTCTGCTGCTTCTTTCACTTCTTCACATAAAGAAACTTCTTCCTGAGGCTCCTGCCCCACCTGGAAGAAGTGAAAGCTTTCATCTGGGTAGTTTCTTTTGGTCATGTCAATGGCTCCACTTCTAGTCATCTCAAACAACTTTCCTTCTTGAAAAAGAAAAGGATTTTGTTCACTGAGTGGTGTCCCTTCTTCAGTGGGTGTCCTGGCCGGTGTCGTGTCAGGGGTTGTGCCTTGAGATCGCCTGTCTACCATCAACCCAAATATCTTTTGTTCCTCTTCTTTCACCCGAGCTTCAAAAGCTTCATCGTCTTCACGTATTTCACTCCACATGTCAGAATCCACATCAGTTCTAGTGATGACAACCCGACCCATCAGTTTCTGTGTTTCATCTCTTATGTCCTCAAGGGCAGATTCAGATAATTTTGTTGAATCTGAGGTTGGAGACCCTTGTGATTTTGTCTGAAATCCATCCTCTTGTTTGGGCTCTATTTCCATGTACACTTCCTCTGAAGAGCAATATTCACTGCCCATGTCTCTGTTAAGTAAAACTTCACCAGTCTGATCTTTCCCTTCTGCAATAGAATAGGTTTCCCTAGACAGCAGACTTCTACCAGATCCTACCTCACTTTCAGAGTCAATGAAGAAATGTCCAGAAGACACATTTTCATAAGGGCTCACTATATATGGAGCACTACCGTCAGCGGCATCTGCTGCACAGCTGTCGAGTTCCACTGTGTCAGTGGTTAGGGAGGAATACTCTGGTAAGGGCTCCTCAGCATGACCAGCCCTGTGAGATGTCTCACAACCTGTATCTGCTTTTCCCCCATCCCTGGAAGAAGCAGAATGGTCAGCGGTGCCACCTTCGGCCAGTTTGCCATCCCGTGGGACAGAGTACTTGCTGGTACCGTGTCCATGAGAAAGACCATCTGCCTCCTCTGACACAGCCCCTGTAGAAATGAGATTGCTGCATGGTAATGGGGTCGCGGGTTTCACATCTTCTTCAGTAGCATGGCACTGCCCCATTGTTAGGGAAGACTCAACATAAACCTCTTTTTGAGAGCTGTCACCAACAGAGTGACAGGGAGTACACCTGGATTGTGTGACCGGGGTGTCGGGACTGACTGTCTCACAGTCACCTGTACCATCACAACATTTGGATTCCACACTTTCTGCTGATGCACAACCATCCGAAGGACAAGTGCCCGTGGAAGGCTTGCAGCTGCGCCCAAGGATAAGGGGCTCCTCTTTGTCACCTTTGCCTTGTGCTTTAACCTCACCTATCCTGATGGAGCATGGTTGGGAATCAATGGGTTGGAAACCTGCTTCATCAGGGCTAGAGCTGGAGTCAATACTAGATGGTAAAGGTGAGGGTGGCTGCACTCGGATCACAGGCTCCATTAAGAGGCCTGAGTCGGCTTCTTTTTTGAGCCGAGTCAATTCCGGCTCACTTTCAGAAGAGGAAGAACTCTTTCTAGATTCAGCAGCAGGTGTCACCACTGTGGGTATGTCCTTTTCTACTACAGCAGTTGGCTCTGATGCTTCAGCATCACATGAGGCTTCTGAATTTGCAGCCACAGAAGATTCATCTGGTTTACAACTCTTTTTATAATCTCTCTTCTGTTTTGCTTCTTGTTCCAATTCATCAAACATTTTGATTTTGGTCACCATTTTAAACATCTCCTCCTCAGGGGTGAATCTCTTCTTTGGTTCACTTTCTGAATCATCTTCTGGTTCTTCGTTGACTTCAGGGATGGTGGCTGACTTTGGTATGTCTGCCATTTTAGGTGTGATTTCATAGCTAATTTCTTCCGAACTAGGAGTTTCCGGGGAAACGGGGCTTTTCCCTGAACTCTCCATGAGGGATGTTTGCTCTAGACTGTCATCATCAGCACTTCCCTCAGGGTCACGGAGAATCCTGGAACGCACCGATGCCAGCTCTGGGCAGGCTTCTGCTTTGCTAAGAACAGACGGAAGAGGACCCTGCCCCAAAATACAAGCCTTCACTGTTGGTTCTACGGGGCTGCTTTCAAGGGAATCACGGCAGGGGGACTCTTTCATAGGACTGGGCTCCAAAGAGTCGGGCGTTTTGTGTGATGAGTTATCTTCTAGCACTGGGCTTGCTTCCAGGGAGTCTTTATGACTTATAGTCAAAGAGTCATCTGCAACTGGGCTAAAGCCTTCGCTATCATGGCTAGCAAGTGAAAGTTCCAATTTCTGGGGACTTCTAACTGTAAGACGGCGTTCACAGGCTACATCTTTTTCTTTCTCTAAAGCAGTGTCATGTGTTTCAGAAGACTTAGTGAAATGTGCGGTGGTTCTGGATTCTTTATCCCTGCTAATATCTTTCATAATGGAAGCTGAGCTACTTTCTTTAAGTTTATCAGCCCCTTCTTCAGAGGCTGGAGGTACATGCTCTTCTGATACATGGTCAGAATGAGACTCACTAGTCTCAGTAACAGCATCTAGCTGCCTCTCAGTAATACCTTTTTCATCTTCCTTTGAGGAGAGTTCCTTCGTGGAATGTGTTTCTGCGTGTACTTGAGCCGCTCCTTTAGCGTCTTCATTTTGCCCATCAGTTTTCTTTGGTGAGAATGAAAGGCTTTCTGGGCTCGTTTCGGGAGTCTCTGCCAGACCCTCATGCTTGTAACTTTCCTCTGAGCTGATCTGAGGGGTTCCATCAAGTAGGCTACCTGGAGAGTCAGCCACACCTTCATGTTTAAGGCTCTCTGAGCTCCCATCAAGAGCAGCACTTTGCAGAGAAAGAGCAGGAAGGAATCCATCTTTCCCATACTCTGTGGGAAAAGCAGCACCAAAAGGACTGGTCAGTACTTGCTCCAAGTTAACCTCTCCCTCCTCTGTCACTGAGAGGTGTCGGAACTGTTGGTATTTGTCATTATCCTCCAGCTCTTCTTTAATGACAGCAGAAAAGTCTGTTGATGTTTTCCTGTCAGGGCTGATCTGGAAGTCAGGATCTCCCTGATCGTCAGAAGTCCTACCCTTCCCAGCCGCTGTTTCTTTGGCACTTTCAGCAACTATTACTGGAGGGAGAGGTTCAGTTGGCTTTTTGCTGCTCTGCTCTTTTACTTGGTTTTTGCCACCAGCTTTCTTGGCAGTTTCGATGGTAGAAGTTTGCATTTTTCCTTTCTTTGATTGTGGCTCTTTCTCTGCTTTTGATACTGTGCTTGGTTTGTCCTTCTGTTTGTCTGTCTTGAGGTTTGACACTCGCCTTGTTTCACTCTGCGAAGGAATTGTTTTCTTGCGGGGAGTTTCCTTCTCAGGGGCCTGTTGCTTCTGTTTGACGGATTTGTGCTCAAAGAGTCCAGAAATATTCTTGGATGGGTCTTGCCCTGACTGGAAGGCTTTCATCAGTTCCCGAACGGACATGGTCTCTTCAAGTGTCTCTGTCTTAGAAGAAGGTGAGACGGGCGGCTGGGCTTTGTGTGCTACTGGCTTTTTGACTTGGGCTGGTTTTTTAGGTGCCTTTTCGGCAGGGCTTTCTTTTGCCTGAACTCTGACGGGCAGTTTTGACCGTACTTTTTGCTCATCTTCCACTCGTTTCTGAAGAGCTTTCACTTTATCTTTTATTGAGCCAATGGGAGTTTCCTCGATAACAGGGGACACAGCTTTAGGCTCTGGAGCACCTGTCACCTTTAGGCCAGGCTCCCCAGCCGGTGCCTCGTCTGCAGTGAGCTTAGGCAGTCTCAGTTTCTCTCCGCTGCTGTGCACCTTCCCTTCCTTTGGCTTTGGTTTTTCTCTTAGTTTTGCCCTAAGGGGCTTTTTAACTTCTGAGGCTGCTTTCTGTTGCTCCTGAGAACTTGGTTTCCCAGTTTTTGGAGATTCTTTTCCTTTTTTTTCAGAATCCCTGCTTACTGCTACAGCTTTGATTTTTTCTTCTACTACCTCCTCTTGTAAGGCTTGTGGCTGTCCCTCATGAGGAGAAACGTGCGTTTGTAAATCCTCTGCAAGGTTATCCACCGTTCCTGTCATGTCTGATTTCTCCTTTTTCGTTGTCCCTTTGCCTACCCTGACTTCTACACGGCTCGGCTCTGTGACTTCTGATGGAGCATTTCTCCTGGCCTCTTCAATTTCTTCATCACTGACAATGATCCATTCTTCTTCTAAGGGTTCTTGTCTGGAAAGGGACTTCTGCAAAACATCTTCTTCTCTGACGTAGGATCCACCTCTCAGAATTTCGTTTACTTTTTCTAAGTCCTCTTTCACTCTTTCGACTATTTCAAAAGGTTCTCCTGGCTCTTCTTCAGCGGACTTTTCAAGATCTTTCACTTTAATGGAGGCTGATTTATCGGAAGGATCAGTTGTCAGGATGGCAGTCATTTTGATCAGATCTTGTTTCATCTCAGAAACTTCAGACAACAGGTCTGGACTGGCTAGTACAGGGACTTCATTAACCAGATGGCTTTTCAGGACAGATGTTTCTGTAGATTCTGTCTCGTCATCTTTGATGCGAATGAAAAACATTGAAAGTAAAATGGAAATCAAAAATAGAGATTGGAAAATGTAATCAGGACTGAAAATGACAGTCTTTTGTCTGTAGTGGTAGGAAGGTCAACAAAATGGGCCGGGAATGGTGGATCCACAAGATCTGAGGGTACAAGAGCAAAGCAAAGCTAACGGGGGGTGGGGAAAAAAAAAACAACTGAAAAGGAAAATGGCAGGAAATAACTTGCTTCACTTTATCGCTAGAGCACAACCACACATACAGTATCAAAGCCGGAACAAACCAAATCAGGACACCACTAAAAAAAACCCAAAACAACAACAACAAAATTTCAAATCAAAACCAGAAGAAACACAGTGAAGTTACACAAAGAGAGGCATCTCAAGATTGTTCAGATGTTACAGATCAATGTTCAAATAAAAAGAAAAACAAGAAAAAAAGGGGAAAGCATTAGAACTGATTGAAAGTCAATTTCCTCTAAGAGAAAGCCAGTGTTAGCAAACTGTCAGAATAACATTGGATTAACAGTTTTGTTTTTCTTAATGACCAAAATAAAAAGCGAAAAGTTATTCTGCAATAATCTAAAATATGACCAAATACGTAGAGATCTGAATCAGCTGCAAACCGGCATTTCATCTAAGGGGATTTCACACCTACACAATGAAACAAACAGGCTTTTGTTTTAAGAGGCATGGTCCTTTCCTTGGAACATCCTCATTGACAACTAATGAACTGACTGAGGAAAGAGAAGACAGAGAAGAAAAGGAGAGATAATAAGAAAAAACTGTGAATCAACTTAGAAGTGATTTCAGAGTTTTAAAAAATGTAATGTATGGCAACCCAAAGTCACAGACAGTCACACTAGACACATACGTACATTTCATGTAAGGCAAGTTATTTCCATGCAAAGCAAAGGTGTTGCAAATGCTGCTGGGTATGTAGCTTTGGTTAAAAACAAGAGCTCTAAGAATTATTCATATAAATTAAAGGTACATGAAAATACTGTAAAACATACTGTGGTGAAATATTTGTCTAATCTGACAATCAATATACAGGAAGGTGGCTGCAGATCATTCCCATTATGCCATAACTGCCTTCTGGTAATATTTCATTTCAGCAAGGACTAGCAGAAAATGGATATTGAACAGAACAAAACACTGGAGAACTGAAGCAAGTTACAAACAGAACACAATGCTTAGGAACCACGGATGAACATTTTCCCTTTAACGGTAGCACGTCACATGGAACAGCACATTTCGGCACCCCAGTGAAAGTCAAAGAACTAATGCAAATAAGGAGACCTTAAGCAACACATCGTTAGCTGTCTTTATTTGTAAAAAAGATCCATTTTGCTACGCTGTTCTCCTGGGTGTAACGAATGCTAAATATTTGTGCTGTACATTAATTGGAGCCAGATTGCTGCAGGGTATTGTGGTGCTGAAAATGTGGTCTTTTGGTGCTGCTGCTTTACAATGAACTGTCTGGTGCACACTGAAATGCCAGCCAGTAATTCTGTAAATTTGTAATATGTGCTTTCATAAATATCAAATGTATGACTCTTTCACTGGCCAATAACTGAGTTAATCAGCCTGAAGCAAAGCAACTCCAGTGGGAAATAAATTGGGAGTGCTATCCAGACAGTGTGTGGCTGGAGCAGGAACACTCACTGGGGTTCTCTGGGGCCCTGGGGGACTCAGCAGTGAGCAAGCAGCAGGAGGACAATGGAAGACATTGCACTTAAACTGCAGACAAGGTGAGACATTGCACTCCAAACTGGAAACAAGACAGATGTCATTCTTTTCCTGAACAGATCCAAGAAATGGCTGCATCTGGAAGCAGCTCTCATTTGAGACACTTCCATGTGTGCAGAGATTCATTTGATTTTCCTGTCCCGTAAAGGAGATGTTTGTGAACCCCTCGCCCGCGGTCTCTCCTGGTCATGGCCTGATGGTGCATGTACTGAGGGTGTTTGTGCTGTGCCAAGCTCTCCAGTCAGATTTCCAGCCATATTTCACCACAGTAAAGGGCGGGGCAAGGGAGGGAGGGTTAAACAGCCTGATTCCTTTGGACAGTATCACTTTTCGGCATAGTTGCATTCCATGAGATTAATGAAATAGATTGGAGTCCTCACTAGATTTCATTAAAAGTGATACTGTCATCTGTTGCAAATATGAGGCAAGAATGTGTGTCAACAAATGGAGAAAACAAAAGAAATGGAGGGATGAGCATTCATACAAGCAAAATAGCAGTAGCAGGTTCACTAGGGATGTCAAAGGAAAGTAAAGGCTTAGATGAACCGTTTTTAACTGTATTACTTGTTAATTTATATGTTAAAGTTTACTGAATTGGATAGCTGCTGAGATATTAAATTGGCTTTTGTTACATTCTTAAAGTATCAATGTTATTAGCAATAGCAGTTAAAACTTAGCTCTCTTTCATGCTTATCTTTACTCTTAACCATCTCTCATACAAATTGCATTATAACATTCTCAAGAAAAAAAAGAAAATCTTACTTTTTTCTGAAGTCATATCAACCTGGAAGAGGAAAAAGCAGGAGATTTAAGAGTTCAAATATAATTGCTATACAGAAGCCACGGGTGAAGTGCTAGTTCTATGGAGACACATGGACTTAAATGGAACCAAGAATTGCATTTACAATAACAGTAAAAGCATGGCTTAATTTATTTCGGGTCTCTAATACCACAAAAATGTTTACTTTGCTATAGTTATGATCAACAGTAGATGCAAAATGTTGCAGTGTATTTTCTTTAAATGCTCTGAGCAATTGTGGAGGACCTAAACTTTTGCATTACCAGGAGTTTGGTTGCATTGCTCTCAATTTATTTCTTTCTGTCTAAAGCAAAATAGTCCAATATGGTTATGTGAAGGCATATGGTCCATCTAGAAGGCAACCAGGAGGTTTCATGCATTGTGTTTCCTTGGACACATTGATTCTGAGAGCATGAATTGCATTTTTGCCTCTATGCTTGTTTCATGATGAAATGCATGTACATCAATGATGGCAGAACTGCCCAAGGGATGACCTGGGGCTGGATGCCACTAATAGCTATTGATACCTTTAAATGGAAGCTGTGATGGCCCTCACAGGCCCCCTTTTTGATTTTTCAGAGTTATTTCAGTACAGATCAAAAAAGCCATACAATTTTACTGTTATTCAAAAGAAAACACAGTCCTTGTCAAAAAAGAATCAAACAAAACACAATCGCAGACCATGAAAATCCAAGAAGCAAATTTTTGAGGTTGCTTTGTAATTTCAGTTTATTTCAGTTCCGCTAGCATTTGTCCACACCAGCACATGTTGTTTGAATTTGGCTATAGAAAAATATGCAAAGTTAGAAGTAGCATTAAAGCTTTAATTTCCTATACAAACTTGTGGTAAGGGTAGGACAACTGTGAAGAATGCAAATCAGCTGTGCAGTACTGCTGGTACAAGATACTGTGTATGGTAAAGCCCTCAAGGTTTTAGTGAGTGCTGAAAAGGTTTAAATAGTTCAAACTATTCTTTATAAAGATAAATACAATATGCTGTCTCAGTCAAGATGTTAGGAAATCCTTGTCTCTCCATGAGCTGACACTGAACAATAGGAAATCCCTGGCCACATGTGCATGTTCGTACATGCCTGGCAATCCTTTAGGTTCACACAATTACAGCTCGCAGTCAGCAGTGTGCGTAACAGACCCATAACAGCCTGAATTCCTGATGCACACATTGCCCTACATGGTGACCCTGCATCCCTAGGATGTTCTAGCTTCCCTCACTTTCAGTTCTTCCAGATCGGTCCAGATTTATGTCAGCATACATATTAATATTATTAACATAAAAATTTTAATAGAGTCGACAAAAAATAGTTCAACATACTTATAGCCATCGATGAGCTTGTCTTTTTGTGCTTTAGTTACCTATACAAAAATAGAAGCCATATGTACCATAGGAGTGGTAAATATTTCTGCAATGATAATAGGAAACTGCAAGCCATGCCACAGACCTGCTGAATGTGTTGTGCCGTGCATGGAAAAGATGTCCATAGTCTTTGGGGAGCTGGCTATTCTCACAGTGTTTCCAACAGCTGAACATCATCCAAATGTGAGGACGCTTTTCTAGTGTTACTCATTCGTGTAGGGGGCAGAGCTTAAGTAACATAAATGCCAAACCAAGGTTGGGAGCCCAGGAGGGAGCTGATACAATTTAGTTCATGCTAAAGATGAAAATTCTAAACCTTTGACTCGTTACTTCTGGGTTAACACTGATTCTGTACTGGATGTCAGTCATGCAGCTCAGTAACATGAAACATCCAGTCTACCGGATGTTATAAATGGAGAAGACTGGTCATTTTAACATAGGGGAAGTTCGACTCTGTCTATTCCCAAAGTGAGTCTGTGCAAGGCCCTCTTTGCTGTGTTTGTAGCACTGAGCTAAGGATCAGTTCTGAGTTGTGTCTGAATTGTCTCAAACACGTGTTTGAGTAACGTGTGCAGGCAAGAACATGCTGATTTAGCAACATTACCTCTTCTGGTTCTGGATCTGAATCTGATTCCTTTTGGTCCCAAAGTGCCATGCAAAAAGAGAAGGGAGAAACAGAGCAGGCAAAAGGCATTTTTTTTTTAGAAGAGAGTAGGAAAACATTAACTTCCCACAACATTTAACAGAAAAGAAGAAAATGCAGCACATTTCTGCAGTTGATTTCTTATGTCCAAAAGCAGCAAAACTAAACTGTCAATTTAAACACAAGAGGCTACAGAACGGAGCAAAATACAAACACAAAAGTTAGATGTCTACTTATCCTTATTTGTACCAAAACTTTGAATATACACATGCTTTTTCAGCCATAAATTAGCATACATAAATACTTAAAATATTCAAGAAGTATTACCATTTAAAGTCACAAAATGTTGAGATGTTCTGTTTTGAAATTATACTAAAATGCTATAATAAAGATTTACTATATTCTAAAAAATGCTGAGAAGAAAATTATCACCATTTTGGGAAAATACATCTCTAAAAGGCACACCGCTTCTAATGTGACCAGGAAAGAAAAAACCTTGTGTTTACAGAGTCAGTTTTAAACCAACACTTTCTAATGGAACAAGTGTTTAAAATCTGAGGGCACTCTCACTGATCTCTTCTGAGTCCTCAGGATATACCTGATGACGTCTTCAAACACTGGCATTAGGAGTACCAAAGCCAAGACACCAAAATCCCTTGCGTGGAATTTTTTTCCTCTTTCAAATCCCTGCCCCAAAAGCCTTAACCCTGTTTTGCCCTCCTCCTCCTTTCTTGTTTGTATGATAATGCTGATGCCTACAGCTGGGTATGATTTCACAGTACCTTTGTGTAAATGGGTAAAGTGATGTTTAAATTACATATGGCTTGATGAACGAGGCCTCTGGTAGATTTTGGCTCCTTCATGAATGATAATCGTCCGCAGGGTTCTTGAGTACTGTCTCGGACCTGGCACAGCAAAAACACACACATTTAAACCTGCTGCTCTGCTGTGTCAGCAGCTTGTGTCTCTCAAAACTATCCAGCAGCAGGGACCAGATGGGGAGAAAAAATCCATGTAGGCAAAAATAACATGTTTTCACTTTTTTCCCCCTGCTGTTTGTAAACGTACAGATGGATGTATTTGTGCATTCAATATATGTTGGATGTTGTTGGTGGAAAATTCAGCAGGGAGTGAAATCTGCAAAGCCAAAGGAAGGCAGTGGCACAGGTAAAGTTGCAAATTAAAACAAGCTTACAAAATATTGCTGGTAAGGAGGGAGAAAGTTTAAAATTTGTCCAGCAGCACACAGCCAGTATAACACAATGATGGAGTGGGTTGATTTTCTCCACTTACTGGACGTTTCCATTCAGAAATCATTTCTCTAAGACTGTTATTTATATAACAGAAATAGCTTCCTCCTTTGTAGTCAGAATGTTTGGGTAGAAGGAAAAGTTTATGGAAAAGGTTTCCAGTTCTCTTTAATTTCCCTCTCAGAAGAGGTGGTGATGGTGGCTCAGTGACAGCAGCCCTTCTGACCACAGTGGGTCAACACAGTACTTAATTTGAGGGGAATAGAAGGCTTCTTGCTTTGGCTTTTATTTAACAAATTTTTCTACTCATAAAAAAAGTTTTTTTAAATGGAATAGTACAGAGATAAAATTAGGTTACGGTTGGGAATTTATATAAATTAAGTAGTTTGGTTTTCCTTTGTTCACAAAAAATATGGTGAAGTGATAACTTGAAATATCCAAAAAGGAGCCATCAACATTACCTTAACAAACAGAGGAAGTCTATTTTCTTTGAAGGCAAAGAAACTGAATATATGGTGTTGCCCACTCTTTGTAAGTGGCACCAAATTGCCAAAGCAGTCAACGTAGATGGGTTTCCCTTCTAACACCTGTTGGAAAGGAAAAAAAGCAAACCATCAATTAATCCTTGTGAGGTGATTAGGATTGCTTCTTAAGGATTATTCTGCAACAGTTTAAATAAATTTCTGGAATTGTTAGGACTTATCAGCATTTACAAGATTTGCTATATTCAGTGACCTAAAATGTGTGGAAACATTTCAGATTATTA
This sequence comes from Trochalopteron elliotii, assembly GCA_024734555.1. NCBI lineage: Eukaryota > Metazoa > Chordata > Aves > Passeriformes > Leiothrichidae > Trochalopteron > Trochalopteron elliotii. Next base: position 396,065 of record JANPWX010000179.1, on the reverse strand, counting down.
AATTCCAGAGAGCAGATTGTTAATTTAGTAACAAGAGTGCAGCACTTCAAATGACAACAGTATATGACTCAGTGTCAGAAATCTGGGGAAAACTTTGAAATCTAGATTTTATTTTGGATTTTTGATTGACTCCAATTTTAGCATACTTTCATAACCTGGCCTCATCACCACAGTCAAAGAAAAATTTTCTTCAGCAATCAGAGTTCAGAGTGTGTGCCTACTGAGTCCATTTATTTCAGCTGGATCTGTAGAGGCTTAAGAGCTTTTGAAAGGCAGGCCTCAGGTAAATATCCCTGTGAAATCTCTCTATAATGGCACCGCTTGTATCTTCAGATTGCTGCTGTTATGGCTGTTCCACATGTTTGAATATCAGATCAGCAGTTTGGGAGATGTTCCATTCAAAGTGCCAGTCTATTCATGGCTCACCTTTACTTTCCAGAAATTCAGCCTTGTCATTCAGTTTGATAAGCCCATATTTTATCTTGCTGCTCTGCACAAGAGATGCCTGGCAGAGCCTGAGGAGCAGCAAGCACAATTCTTTTAAAGCTGGGATTCTCAAGGAAAAGAGACTGAACTAAGCAGAATGCACCACGTAAGTTAGAGCACCTTCAATTTGTCATCCCTTCTGAGGAAGCTGACAGAGCCAGAAAAACTGCATTTAGGAGGCAGTTTGCTGAATTCTGCATAGGAAAGCTTTTGCCTGCTCAGCAACAGATTTCATGTAATTTCATTTTTGTAAAGCAGAATATTAATCAAACCTGCTACTTTAACATCTTGGTATGTGAATGTGCTGACAAACTGTGATCCCTGTCAGCTGCCTTTCTGGTTAGTGATGTGCATTTATGGGGTTACTGGAAGTTTGGATTTAGCCATCGTTTTTGGCTCTGACCCTCTCCCTTTAGCCTTGTGGACTGGGTTTCCTCACTACTTTTTCCTTACGCCTGACTAAAGTCCAAGTTTCCATCTTATCATGGCTGCTGATACTGCATTGTAACAGTACTTGTTGGGAGATCATTTTTCAGTCCTTGTGGCAGATAGGAAATGGAAAATGCTAGTTTAAAAGCAGACGCTAGAAAATGGAGAAAACTTAAAAGTCTCATACAGTACCTCTACGTCCCTGCTTCTGGCAACTTCAGCAAAGTTTTCTTGTTGCTCTAGAGTTTTATCCACCTTGTCATCTGTCATGCAGAAACATCTTAACCGTGCTTCAATGGGATCATGGGATTTGGCAAACACCACAAATTTGGCCATGTAGGGGACACAGATAATTTCTCTGTACACTTGGGAAGCAAAAGTAACGGATTCTTGTGTCTGACGACAGTCTATCAACCAAAATCTGTAAAAGAAAATGAAGGGTTTTACCATCAGTAGAGAAGAATTTAAGAAAGGAAATTCTGTTCCCCCATCCTGGCAGCATTAGATGGTAACTACAGCAATGGGAGATAACTCAGAATAGAGTAGAAAAAGAATTGTCACTCTTGGTTTTTGTCTGTGACCCAGCTTAAAGGAAATAGTAAACAATTCCTTATGTACAACAGCAAAACCTGAGGTCTTTAGGTGAAAGTAAACGACTTTGTCCACAGTGCAAAGCTGCATGGAAAATCAGAAATTATTCCTATGTGAATTTAGTCACCAAGCATTTTCCAAGGAGTGACACGTCCTGCCTTCTTTCCCAGCTACCACTTGAGTTTCTCTGTGGAGCTGATGCCATTTCTTTTCAATAAAATCCACTGTGTGGGTGGAAAGCTCAAGTTTCCCAGTCGGCGCATGAAGGCGGAAGTCAGGAGAGGTCAGAGGCAACTCAAAAGCTGCTCTGATCTATAGGGATGTTATTCCTCATGGTGGATTACATGGCATCATAACCCCAAAGCACACCTTTGGAGTGTGTCTACTCTGCAATTACTCATCTGCAGCTGAATAACAGCAAATTCCATGCTGCGCTCATCTCTAGAACGCTTCACAAATGCACGGCTCAAAACCCCAGGCTGCTGACATTTGCAAGAGGGAAAGCATGCGTGCTACAGAAAGGCTCTGCTGATCCTTTCCTTTTCCTGCGTGGGAGAATTATGCTGTGCTGGACTCCAACTGAAGAGGCCACATCCTCTGAGAAACCACCAGATGCCTCAGTGATTTGCTGTCAAACACCAGGGGCTAAAAATCCCCAACAGATATTAAGTCTTTTAAAAGCTCCAGCTCAGGAAATGGAAAACAAATACTGGGCCTCCAAGTCTGCAGTGTAATTCACATGGCAAATATATCTCCTTCCCAAGCTCATTTTGGACAGAATTAGTTTTATGAGTGGTAAAATTGTTGTCCATCATTAATGTTTAACTAGACATAAAAAATTACTGTGAATAGCAAAGAGTCAGAAATTAGATGAAAAATCCCCTTTTAAAATTGTACCAGCATTTCAAATCATGTTTGTGGCAGAGTAGATAGTTGAACGTTCATTTAGATTAAAAAGAAGAGGCAGAACCCATTAAAATCTCTACATGGGACCCTGCCTGTATCACAGAAAACATTAACAATAATAATTTTCATGTCATCATCAGGATTAAGAAAGATCCACTACAAATATGGACTGTAGGAGCATAAAATGTCACCCTCATTCTGGCTATCACGTGTCCCCTGCTGCTGGGGACTTGACAATTCTAGGGATTTGGAGCTCTCAAACTATGCATCTTGTTTCCACACACGGTTCTTAAATCCCTGCCTTTGCACAGACCTCTGCAGCAGCAGTAGCACTGAGCTGAATGCACAGTTAGATCCCCCTCTCGTGGTCACCGCTGTTACAGAGGAATGCTCAGTTACACCAAACAGAAACGAGCATCAGCAAAGCAGCTGATGAACAGGAAAACAGCCCCTTCTGAACTGAGACAGGATAAAAAAACAATGCTCTTCTTCACCTAATGTTAAATTGGAGGTTGGACTGCAAGAGCTGATCTCATTTTAACACTGAATACATTATTTCAATAAATAACAAACCTGATTAACAGCAATAATTGCCTCGGACACTGAATGCTTGCACTGAATTTCATGGCAAGTTATCCATGATTTTTTTAACTGTTTGCTGGTTACACAGTCTAGATGGAATACTTTCCAGGTCATGGGCTGTATCTCCTGTTACAGAGGAGAAGGCTTTTGGGCACTTCTGTGATACGCATCATGGACACAAACTAAAATGCACACATACATACATTCACATATATATTATTCCTTTTTTAAAAATGAAGATCTGTTTTCAGTAAGAGAGCAGTTAAATCTCATCACAAAAACAGATGTATGGAAGAGACACTTCTAGACCCCAGTTTTGCACAGCTACAGGCTCTTTCTCTGCTGACTTCTCAGTTTTAGACATTCTGGAAGTAGTATCTCTTGCAAAATGTATAGTGAGGTACCCAAATAAGGCATTTCTGTTTCCATGGAGATTTGCATAATAATCAATATCTCTGTTCACTCTACTCTCCAAACTAAAATAGTTTAACAGAAATATTTGTAGAACAAAGGCAAGTATTTGAGAGTATTCCTGTAGAAGTCCTGTTTGGTTGTGTAGGTACCTGGCAGACACGTTTGTTGTGAAGGAAACACATTCATTAACAAATGTCAGTGGTGTTGTCCCAGTGATGTCTTCCCATTGGGCAGGGGTGGTTCCTCCTGAAATGACAGAAGTTTAAAAATAAAATCAAAACCAAGCAAGTCTGCAAGTTTTTTTCCTTCTAAGAAATTCTTTATAGTTTTTAATTGCCGTGAAACAAGTAATAATCCCAGCTATGCTTTCTCCTTGGCTCCACATTATTCCACTAATGCTGGTAGGACTGGATGGGCTTACCCTGAAAAAACCAAGTGCCCAAATGATTTTTAAGTGATGAGCTCTGTAGCACAGGATTAAATTAATTAATTAAATTAAATGCTTGCAGCTCATTTCTCTCTTAATGGAGACTGAAGGAGATGGTCATCACTTTGGAGCCATGGCAAGTGAAGTGCTCAACTCCAGTATTTTCTTCCTAAGCATCCTGCAACATTAAGTCTGTACTACACTTACTCTGCCAAGCAGAGGTGTGTTGGTTCTCAAGAAACAAACTGCAAGGAAAATGCAAAAAAAACCACCAAACCCAAAGTTTATATGTGATTATATTACACATCTCTTGTTAGTGCAAACAACAAATGTTATTTCTGGTATAAATGAATTGTTTGGAAAGTAGCTTATTTTCACAGCTTCTTGCCCCAGTCAGGTTTCCATCCAGCTTCCCCTGGGTGTAATCAGTTCAGCATTTCCAGCCCCATGACAGGGGACTGACAGTGTCAGGATGCTCATGGAGAGTTCCAGGACTGGCATCCTACCTGTTATGCTGCATAGTAACCTTAGAGTGGGCGTGTCGCCTCCGTAGCCGTTCATAAGCCCATCGCTGGAGGCCTTGGGCACGGGAATCGTCATCGTGATGGGCTTGTGGAATTTCCTTCTCCTGGGCTCCAGCGTCACTATGGGGCTGAAGGTAGCCTTGTTGCCCAAAATCTTCTTTGTAAGTTCAGTGTGCATAGGTTGAGCCTTTCCAAAGCAACAGGAAATAACAGAGAAGTTACTTGAAAACCGTTTAATGATGTGTAAAGAACTGGGTCTGTACATTGCCCACACACCCCTTAACTTTTCAAATGGCACAATTTCCCATGAAAATCTGCAGACAGAAGAACTGACTGCCAGCAAGAAGGGGAGACCTCACTTTTTTAACTTCCCCATGCCTGCCTCTTCTTCCTATCCCCTTTCCTGTTGCTTATCAGATTTTTACTGCATTAATTTAAATTCACTTAACCAGTAGCAAATGATAACCTGGTCACTATTTTTCCCCTGAAAACAAACTCTGCATGTTTTACAGTGCTATTCAGTTAATCCCAGGAGATTTGAGAAAGCACAGTCTTCCTGGACAAGGTAAATCATGGATGCATGCAGCAGGAGGACAGGATGGAGACCAGAGGAAAAGACTTCCTTCTCTGGGGAGTGAATTGTTACACTGGTTCTTACACACTGAAAATCTGTACACTTAATAATAGTAGCATGTTTAGTTATTGCAGCACTTTGTACTTCTCTGATGCCCTCATAAGAAGTATTTAGGAAATTCTATGGCCTACACTAATATCAGCATCATCACCAACATTTCTTCCCAAAGTTATATGGACAGTTACTAGACGAGACTCTGAACTAACTGGAAAACCCAAAGCTTTACGACTTGCTTTGACTTTTGCATGGATTTTTTTCTTTTATTACATTTACTAGAAGTGTTGTAGACAACATGGAAGAGGATGAGCTGAACATGCTGGTTCACCATTCAAAAATGGTGATTTGTCACCAGGAATAAAACCAAAACTCTGTGAATGCTCCACCATACCTGGAGGCCAACACGAATTCTCTTGGTGAGCGCCCCTTCTGGGAAGACAGCCTGCACCTGTGGGACCACGGTGCTGCTCAGCACCCCTCCCTCGGGCCCGATGAGGTTGCTGTCCTGTTTGATCCGGGACACCACCGCGAAGTACTGCGGGAAATCCCGCGTGATGATGCGACAGATGCGCTTCTTCTCAAGCTCCTCTGGAGTGTCAAGTACTGAGGGCAGAAGAGGGCATGCTCAGAAGAGCAGAGTTGCATAGAAACAGTACAGCCACCGTCAAAATGCACTCAAGCTTTTCGCAGTTTTGTGCAACTTACACAAAGTATTTTGTCCAGAAACAACACGCCCCTGTGTTCAGCTAAACCAGAGCAATCAGGAAAGGACAGATAGACTGACAGAGCCATGAACTGAAGGCAGCAAACAGGACACATTGACAACACCTCTAAGATCAGCAGCCAAACAAGCAAAGGGATTGGTTCCAGCCCCTTCTACCTCACCTCTTTACGAAGTCCTATGAAACAAAACTTCAAAACAGTATCAAAATAGGAGTTCAGTTTTAATGCTGTGAGTAGTCTTGTTTACTCTGGGATTTGTGAGTTTTTTTAAAAAAAACAAACCCAAAACAAATTAATAACAACTTCTGCAGCTCCTAGACAGCTCAAGGGCACTCTGTTCTCTCAGAAAGCAAGAGCACCCATGACTGACATTTCCTCCCACACATGGAGCTGCTCCAAAAGGATCAGCATAGTAATTGCCTTGTTTTGGAAAGATGTTTGCTATGGAAGCTGTTTGTTTAACACTACAAGAAGGAACAGGAGAAAACACAAGTCTGGAGTCTATTGTCAGCTTCACAAAGGGAGACATCCTGTCCCACTGCTTCAGCAGCCCATGCAAAGGAAGTGAGCATCATGGTAAAAGCTGCTACCCCCAGGGTACAGAAGGAGCACAGGAGCAGGATAAGAAACCAAGTGCCACTGGATACCTTCATCCATCCCATTGAGGATTTCGTTCAGCTCATCCTCAGTGTATTCACAGAAATGCTCCTTCCAGCTGTCCCCGTTCTCGCTGCGCAGGATCACCAGCTCTCTCTCCTTCCCACGCAGGGCAGCAAAATGGGGAATCTCCACAATCACGGGCCTGGCACAGCAACACAGCGCATTAAATGCACACGGGAGAGAGGAAGAAACAGGATTAACAGCAACTCTATTCAGTCTGCTACAAAGTGACCTGGAATTCTACCTATTTGGCTTGGATACTTTGGCATAATCCTAAACTAGTAGGCCACTAACACAGACTAGATTGTTACAGGGACCCAGTAAGTGCTGAAGGACAGATGAAAAAGTGCATTCACCTCTTTCCACAGTGTGAATGAGATTTGGTAAGATAATAGTGCTTATCTGGAAATTTGGTGATTGTTTTTGCAAATCCATCAAAAACTCATGCTTGTTTTTGTTGTCACTACTGTCTGGGTTAAACTGTGCAACTTCATTTCAAAGAGAATCTACTGTAATATATAGGAATAGTGGGACAAATTCTGATCTCACTTATACTAGTGCAAATCAGAATAATTTCATTGCAATCCAGAGGCGATTGTGTCCTGTGCCAATCTCACTTTGTAATTCTATATAATCCAATGAATTTATTCCTGATTTACACCCTGTGAGAGATAAGAAGTCTGAGGAGATTGTCTGGGTTACTATTGCAGTATAAGAGATAAGAATTTGCCTTGTTGCCTTGCAAGTCAACTTCTGCACCAGCATATGTGCCTATATATATATACACACACACATATACAAAACATATGTGTACATATAATATATCTGTATTGAGATGAACATACACATACATACTCTTAGAAATAAGAGAAGATATAAAGATATTTGTAGATACACTTCTCTAATTAGAGGACTCACACAGGTTACCAGGTATGTAGTAAATGCTGTGTGTTCTATCACACTGGTGGTATCCAACATATAACTTATTGATTGATTGGTCCTTGATACAAAAAAAACAGTTTAAAATTTACAGTAGATTCTTTTTTTTTTTTTTTGTGGTCCCAATCCAGGTTGCTTTGCTACAGACATCAAGCACAGAACTAGGAAGATTTCATGCCAAAACAAAAATGAAGGCCACAGTACTTGAAGAAAAAGATACAAACATACCACCAAAACAAAACCACAAACCACAAAGGTTGAAAAATGGTCCACTAAGGATTAAGTGTACAAAATTTCAAATGATAGAAAGGGACAATATCATGGGCATAATGACATAAAAAAATCATATTGCAGAAGGAGGAGAAGAATGGGGAGGTCAGCATCCATCAATTTGTTTCAAGTCTCTCCTACCCAAGGAATTTGGTCCCAGGAGGCCCCAGCTGAAGGATTCGGCTGACCAAGCTTTCTCCCTCATTAAGTGGGGGAGGAGCCGTAGGCAGATGAAGTTTACTGAGTACATCCAAAGCAGCAGTGAAAGAAAGAACATAAATAAATTTTATGTATTTTTTGTGCCAGAATGCCAGTGCCACTGTCTGGTCCACAGAGTGGAATTAGGTTGTACACTGAATAAGGTTTCGTCCTAGCCACGACAGTTTGGTGACCCAAATCAGAAAATTAGTTTTGTTAATTTAGGATCTTTTCTTTCTTATGGGGGTTTTGGCTGTGCACTCAATGGGAGCAAGAACTGGACCTTCGAATGCACCCCTGCAAACAGTAGTGATTTTCTGATCTCATTGCCAGCACAACATCTTGGAAAATACTTCCAGGAAGGGCACAAAGATCTGAGAATAAATAAACTACACTATAGGCTTGTCTTGCAGGGGAGACACTCTCATCAGATAGGGAAACCATTAAAAAAGAATGGGAGACATAATTAAAACCCATTTGTGCATGACAAAGATAATGGGAAGACTGAATGTGACAGCACAGCATTTCTTTTGCTCTTTAGATTTCTTTCTCCTTCTTTTTAGAAATGACCAAGATGTGAAAAGAATAAGTGGTAGCACTAACAGAGATGGTGGCTCTGATGACTGCCTGTTATAACAGGATTTTAAAGCAACTGAGTTGTTTCCAAATGGATTTAAACTATTGGTGTTTACAGCCACTTTTTCTACAGTTTCTGAATGAAGTTATTTACGGCATTATAAGGGGTTCCTTCAGTCATCCACTTTTGGATGTCACAGTTGATAGGGAGAATAGTTGGTAAAAGAAATTTTCAAAATTGTAGATAACTGCCGCTTTCAGCTGAAAATTGCTAAAATGAGCTCAGCAGCAGACGCAAATCTGATCTTTCTGTGGGCTTTGCAGCATAGGAAGAGAGAAATGGCCAAAAAAATCCGGAGTTGTTCTACTGTTTAATTTAGCAATTTCAACCCCAGAAAAATCAACAGCACTGTGCTTCCCTGATAGTCCAAATCACCGATACCACAAGACAAGACTAAAATAAGCTCCTGTGCCTTGTGTTGTGTAGGTAGCAGGTTTCATATTTGGGGGTTAGATCAGCACAGTACTATTAATTTGTGAAATATGACATGAACTGTCTTTTCTGGCTGCAAAAGCCTTTTGCCACTGTAATATCACAACACCAAGCAACAATTATATCCAAGGAAGAACATTAGCCATAGCACCGGTGTTTGAAATACCCACTTTGAACAAAAAGGTGTGGAAGCTTTGCGAACCCTTCCCTGACAGCTGCTCTGCATTTCACACGACCTCTCAGTTTTGTTACCACACGCTGCAGAGACCCTTCCCAGCTCAGGTTCGCCAAAGGAATCGTTTCAGAGCAACGCGAACACAAACACAGGCTGAAGGTTTCCCTTCGGGCCACGCGGCCCCCCTTACCCAAGGAACTGAGCCCCAGAGGGTCCCACTTCGATGAGGCGGCTGGCCAGCCCTTCTCCCTCCACCATGGGCGGCATGGTGGCCAGCCTGTGGCGCTTCACCAGGCGGCACGTCACGCGCGTCGGCGCCGTGCACTTGCGCGGGGGGATGATGATGCGCAGCCCGTTGTGCCGGCAGCCCCGCATGGCGCCACCACGGGCATCCACCATGAAACTCACCAGGAAGCTGCAAAACCAGGGCAGACAGTGAGACTCAGAGCACAACACCGACTCCCTCTGTTACATCCCACATACGTACAGATGACGTATGCAAATAGAGCTCTTGCTCAAGAGGTACAATGAGAAAAAGCCTTTCTCCCACGTGAAGCACTAAATTGTGCTGAGTTCATTATTGATTAAACTGGCAACAACTACCCAGTAGTTCTTCACAGAAAGTCTTACGTCATGGGGCTGCTGCTGGTAAAATACCAGTGTGAACAGGTGTACCTATTGCCAAGTGCGAATATCACTACTCTGTACCTGCAAGCAGCCATATTTCAAGCTGGCATTCTTTAAATACTTTAAGAGCAAACACATCTTGTTGCGAAAATTCTGTATTATTCAAAAATATAAAGCCAATTCTGATTGGATGGCTCAGGTTTTTAGGGTGTTTTTTTGCAGTTCCCACTATAATTTTCTAGTTATTTGATAAACTATAATTTCTTAGAAAAATGGGTTTGGATATTAAAAACAAATCAAATTTCATTGTTGAGTGCATGAATACAATTCATACTCCATCGGTGGGGTTATCACCGATTTATATAAAAGATCCCATTATTTATATAAAAGACCCCAGTGTGTTGTTATGGTTTGAAGGCAAATTTGGGGGTTTGGTCAGATGAGAAGAGCTAGAGTCACTATATAAAAGTTTATTTATGGATTTGGGGTTTTCTGTGTTACCTTGCACAGCAATACAATGTCCTATTGGAAAACTAAGAGATGGAGAAAGCCATCTACAGGGAGGCTACTTCCAGCACAATATAAATTATTGATTCTTCTTTCTTTAAAAGGAAGAAAACCATTTCAATTTCTTTGGAATTTCTCTTGTGCTGAATTTTTTGTAGTTCCACATACACCGACAGGTAGATTTTGACAGACTGGGGACATTCTTGGGAAAGGTGTGGAACTACTTAAATTTTTTTTTTTTACTGTTTGATTACAGGATTATGCCTGATGTGGGATGGTAATGTCAGGTTGCTGGAAGTGAAAATAAGAGTAGATGAGACAGAACGGTGTCAGGCCTACTTCTAGCCACTAATATAGAACCAGCACAATGGGGAGTCGCAGAAAGGACCTGCTACTGAAGGACCTGCAATAGAGAAAAGCCCTTATAACAGAAGTAACAAATACATAACAAATGGGATTTTTCCACTGCCCCCTTGACCATTCTGCACAACAAACATTGCATCCATTCATGGTCCACACAGCTACAAGAATTCCACATGCTGTAAAAACACAACACTCGACACACCGTGCAGGTCAGAGATGGACGATGGGAAGGAGCCACAAGCGCCAGTCGGAAGCACACCATGCACCACGGATGCCAGTCTGTCTCACACATGCAGGCTCCTAGTCTACTGCCATTCAGATACCTCTAGGCTTTGCTTAGGGTAAAACTCTGGGTAGTACAACCATTAGCTCATTCCTTAGAGGTTGGTGTTTCTGTGGTTTTAACAAGGGGGAAAAAAAGAAAATGAAAACATTTTACAGCTTCGATTGTCTGGGGATTTGTTGAGAAAAATGGGAGCTTCCTTGACAAAATACATTCTTTGTACATGTTAGAGCACAGATGAAAGAAGAGCTTAAGAGACACTAAATGCTCAATTGTTGCACTAATGCTCTTGGCTTGTGCTGCAATTGGCCCTGAAGTACATGAAGCAGTGTTATCAAAACGGTTCTGCGTGATGTTTCAGAGAACTCTCCAAGTCTCCAGTACAATGGGTGTGTTTGAGGCAGTCAATGACACTGCTGGAAGAAGAGTTTCTCATTTGAAAGCTACTGCTAAGAGCAACACAAACACTCGCCCACAACTCCCAGAAGCTAATGAGCTCTGTCTGAATTAAAGCAGCATTCACATTTCTCATTGTGCAAGCTGTCATGAACACAATATTTAGGATTCAGTTATTTTCATTATTCATGTAATACTCAGGATTATATGCTTTAACACTAGGATCCCATTTTTTTGCTGTCCATCACTAAAACATTAGTGCTGGATCACCTGTTGTCCCATGTTCTCCTTAGCTTATCTCCCTACTTGCCTCAGCAATGCCAAACCCGCTGTTCACTGCTAAAATGCAGACACACCAAAGGTGAGGATACAAACCAAGTTATCTCCCTTCTGACCCTTCTGGGTTCTTTTTTTAGTATGGTTGCTACTCCTTCTTTCCATTTGAGTTTACTGAATGTGCCTCATGGGTCAGTAAATCTATCACAAAGTCTCATTGGGAGGCAGTCACAAAGAAAACAGTGCTAGGATAAAACCAGTAGGATATTACTATTATTTACTCTAAAAACAGCTGTTTCTATCATACAGAAGATCTAAGGTTGTTATTCAGACAGCACAGGAAGATTAGTGTCAATGATCACATTAACTATGGAGGAGCCAGCTCCTAAACCCAGCTACAGAACACTATGGAATTGCTGGAAAAGAGATTTTGGAGAACTACATGAATATAGTGCAAAGGAAAGAAACTGAAGGGGAAAATTTCTGAGCTTTAGACCCATAGCATAATCCTGGAAGGACAGAACACTGACACAGGGTTTGCAAACACAGAGTGTAAAAATACATCCTTTTTCCACTATACCACTCCGCTTATTTCCCACCTTTTCACTACATTCATTTTTTCATCCACTTATTTAATCTGATTTCTTTTTCATCCTTTTTTTTTTTTTTAATCAACACATTTCACATAATTTTGGCTATGCAAGAGAGTGAAGCAAATAATCCATAAGAAAGCCTTTCCTGAATAACAGCAGCCTCTTATTCTGCCTATTTGCTATGTAATAGGGCATCTGGATGGGGCCATTGCTGTTCCAGGACCAGAAGAGCTTTTCCCTTTTGCAGAAGTGTGTCTATCAATATACAAATAATTCATACAAAACATGCTTTCTGAAGTGTGCATTTAGGAAAGTGAAAAATTTGTATGACTAATATAGAGTAAATGTAAAATTCAAGCTAATTATTTTGTTGCCTACGCACACACACATTATTTTTCCTCTTCCACTCTGTCACCAAGTGTTGTTAAGTGACGAGACTGAGATAGGAAGAGATTGCACTCAACAAAAACCACTAGCAGAGATAAAAGGCAGATGAAGCCATCAGTCCGGGAAGTGACACCTTATCACGCTAAATTCCCATGGCCAAAAGGAAACTAGTGTGTGACATTAGCACATGAATAACCCTAACATCTCCCATAGTCCCCGAGGTTAAGCAGCAAGCTCGGGCCTTACTCCGTGCTCCAGCTGCACAGAGCACTACTACAGCACTATCAGCCACCTACGTACAGAGAATGAGGGGGAGAGGGATCATTAAAGAGAAACATAAATGGAAAAGAAGAGCTCAAGAGGGGGAAAAAAGAAAGAAAAACCCAGTTAATAAAAGGTATTAAAGGAACTTTAACTTGAAATTCAATTAAGTGATGACTCAAAGTCAAAGCAGATTGCGGGTTAAAGCTGCATCTTTCTCAGTACTGAGACAACCTTTGAGTAAGTTTCATTTCCAGTTTTAAAGGTTCTCTTAGAAATGAAGCACGACACAAACATGTCACCCTGGCAGTCTTGCAAACTGGATCAATACTGAGATTTTCTGAGCTTTGACGAGGTGGTAGTACAATATAATAGCCAAACTGGTGAAACAAATCAGGTTTGGGGAAATCATTGCCTTCTCTCTGCTAAAGTGAACAAAGAGGAAATCAGAAATTTTTTTCTAAAGGAAAAAATAAATACAAAAGCAGTTCTCTTACAGGAATCAGTTACACACTGCAGGGGAGTCTATACATGCTTCTGTTAAACACACAGCCGTCAGCTCAAGCATCATCCATTCTCTCTCAATTTAGCAATCTTACTCCTAAATTCCATTTCATTCTCTTCAGTTTTAGAGCAATTAAGAACTACATGCTCGCCATATGAAAGATATATCAAATAACACTGGCTGTAGGGGCCTTGTGGTCAAAAAGGCCCTGAAATCCTTCAGGCTGTTTCCACACCTGCTACAGAAAGCAGAGCAAACAGCTCTCAGCGTTTCTACTTGATCAGAACACAGACAAAATATATGCACTGGATAGAAGGGGCAAAAAGTTGGGATGTATTTTCACTAAATATTTGTATTTTAGATCTGAGCCTGAGTTATTCCCTTTGCTGATTTTATTCATATAGAATTAACTTGGGTTTATTCTGTATCTATCCTCATGTGAAAGATAACAGCAGGATGAACAAAGGCACTGGAAGCTGGATGTGTCAGTGCTGGAGGGGGTGAAGGAAGTCACTCATTGTGTGCTTTATGAAGAGTCCCTGTGTCAAGAGCTGTTCAGGGGCAGAGTTTCAGGCGACCTCGACTGCAAGCGTGGGGGCAGCCATTCTGCAGAGTCATTGGGAGAGCCATGCAAACCCAGCAGGTGAGGGGGCTTTCTGGGACAGGCAACAGTCCTTGGAACACGTGGAACCAAACTAGACAAAGTCCCCACCACCACTTCCATACGCTGGGCTCGGGTACGGTTGCTCTTCCCGAGCAGCTGGGCAGGCACACATGCGCTCGGCAGATAGCAGGGAACAAAGCTCCAACCAGAGCACACCCGGTGTGGACACAGTCAAAAACTTCTCAGCACACATTATTTCAACTTATAAACGAAACTGGGAAACAAGGAGATAGCAGCATTCAGTGTTAGTCGCAGTGTGAAGAAGCAGAAACAAACAATCGGGGTGCTTCGGCCATCGGAAAGTGTTCAGCGGGAGAAGGAAACAGGAGAGAGGCTGAAAGTCAGAAAAAAGGCCTTGATCCAGCTCCCACTGAAGTCAACAGCAAAGTCATTCAACTACCTCGGAGTGCTTTCCAGCAGGCTGCAACTATGCCATCCAGAAACAAGGCAAAATTCACATTCCAGGAGGACAAAAAACATGATCCTAACATAGGAAACCACTACAATACTAACTTCTGACCACATTCTCTTCACTGCATTAGTCAGCTGCTGAGAAATTCAGTGACATAGCCTAAAAAGATGGGTTTGTAGTTTGGGGGTTTAAGTAGCCACTTCATGATTTTTCAGAGCTTAATGTTTAAGGCAATTTTCAGCTTTCTAGGATTAGGCTGAAGGAGGTGAACAGGTACTGTGCCAATTAGCAGTCATTTTGCCAAGGGGAGATAATCTCCTTTGGGATCAGCTTCAGGTGTTTTGTGCAGGATGTAATGTGCCAGTGGTTCAAGCACTAGTTAACCATCACACAAAAAAATAGGTGTGGCATGAAAAATAAGACATACTAAGTCTGGGCTGTTATTCTACTAGTTCAAATATGGTGGCACAATTTGGAAAATGTGGCTTAGAGAGTGGCTCTCCAATATTCTTTATACAGACAGTGAGATAAAAGGCCCACTTACTAATATAATAATTACAGTGGTTTGTGTTGAATTCTCTTGGGGGGACTACTTCTTTAAATATTAATACTAAAACATGCCACCAACAAAGAAAAGGTATGGTTAAATACATCAATATTTAAAACAAGCCAGGATGGTATAAGGAGCTTTGTTAAGACTTTTTGCAGTAGGCTTATTAAGTGTCCAGAATTGTTTTGTTACAGATGCCAAAGCAGATGGGAAAAAGTGGACACTTACTGTATAAGAGAAGTAGTGCCATGCATAACTATTACTGCTGGTTAGATTCATTTTTTTCTCTTAGCTAATGGGCACTATCAAAACACTAAAGCATCCTGAAGTGAGGTAAGAGGGGAGGATAAATAGGGTGGGTGAGAAGTGCAATGTATTAAAGAAAGAAATTATGCAGAAGTTCACCTGCTGTTGTCAAGATCAAGACATGGAGAAGAGCATCTGCAATAGAATAGATGGTTTAACATCAAAAAGGAACAGAAAGGGGGAAAAAAGGAATGAGTTAAATGAAATACTGGAAAAATGAAACAGATCTCTAAAGCAAACACATGAACATATACATATATGTGCATATTCCTCACATGTGGGAAGGTAGAAGTGAGTATGGAAAACAAGCCTATGTAAACACCCTCAGTTCCAAGTGGCCTCTACCAGTACAGCAGTGAAACTGGAGGCTCTGTGCTCTCTATGGACATCCTCACACTGGAAGCCAGACACCTAAAATGCACAGCTGGATTGTGAGTAAAACTTTCAGAAGCAGGTAAGGGGAAACACTGTTTGGTTTAGGCATCCACATCTAAAATGGGGACTGTGGGACACCAAAGGGTAAGGAACCTAAGGTAATTCCAGCCAGCATTCCTGATAGTACAATACATCATGTTTTTCTTTTCTTAATATTCTCTATCAATACACTGTCCTCCACTTCCTTCCATTTCAACATGTTTCTTGTCCTCCTTTTGTTCTACAAAGCGACAAATTTCAGACTCTCATTTTGACCTGTTCAGGCTCTCAGTAATCACTTAGTGTCACATGGACAATTAGTTTTCCAATGTCCCTTTTTATTATATGGATCTCCACTGACATTTTCTTCCATTAACATGCTTTGCTATTAATGAAACACACTGTTTTTCCTCAATGTTACTTTCTGAACAAAGGCCATAAAGCTGAAGCATAATTTGAAATCATTCAGACTTTCAGATTTAAGAAATGACTATCAGCTGGTCGCTGCCAGGTCCTGTTTCCATAACGATTTCCAGGAAATCAGTCTCACATTGGGAAAAAAATATTATGGATTCAAAATACAACACTTGAAATATATTTTGTTTACCTTGTTAGCAAGGATCCAGCCTCCTTTTTTGCAGACATGCAGCTAAGAATGATAATTCACATTATTTGTCACAATACAAGCTGCCCAATCCCTCGTCTTTTCATTGATGGAAACAATGACTTCCAGCAAGATAAATTCACTAATAATATCCCAACTGTGTAATTTATTTCAAGATACAAGTAGTGACACTCTGACCATCTGTCAGTCAAACAGGGTCTTCTTCAGCAAATTATATAAAAGAAATCAGGGTCTTTCATCAAACAGGAGTTTCACTGTGAGTCAGAGTTGGAAAACCTGCAGAGCTGCTGCATATTTGCTCTAGAACACAATACCAAATTAATATCAAAGCACAGACCCAAAGGTCCTTCCTCACAGTGCCACGATCCTGACAACATGTCAGATTTGCTCTCTTGTCTACTGTGCCTCCACACAGCTGTCAGGAAAATTCTTAGAAATGGAATCTATATTAATTTCACTGTATCACCAGAACATGGGCAAGAGAACATAGTTTTGTGCACCATTAATACTTCAAAAATCTTACAGCCACCCTTATCTTCACTGTTCATGCATATTCTTGTGGGAAATAAAAATATGGTACTGCAAAGCAATGTCTAAATTCTGCAAATCTTTCAGTTAAGTGATTTTTTTTTTGCCTTCCAACTTAATAAAAATACACATGTTCTTCCACAATGGGATATAGTGTGGTATGAGACTAAAACTGTGAAACATATTTGCATTTATGTAGGCAGTACTTCTGTCTTTCACATTCCAGCAGGAAATTATTAAAAAAATTACATCCCCTAATATCAGCAGTGAAGTTCATAAAACTCTATCTTATTGGATATTCAGCACCCAAACTTTTTGGCATACTCAGAGATCCTTAATTCTGCTCAATATGTAAGATCAAGTAGTTTTATGAGAAGAAGAAAATCTGATTTGCTTGAAAAGGAGTTTAAGTGCACGAATTTATTCTTTTTTTCTTCAGCCAAGTTAGGAAAATATCTGGAAACTGTCAGCTGGGTAAAATGACCAGGAAACCTTTATGTTGAGATTTTGAGCCCCACAAGAGCATTACTTCTTAGGAGAGAAATATTTTTGGGGTTTCACAATGGTTGCCAAAGACTCTGACCAAAGTACTTACTTTTTCTTCCTTCCTGATGAAATTATCAACATATTGAAGGAATAGTTATATTTAAAATTTAAATGGGTGGTTTAAACCTTTTCCCTTCTGAAATTTCAGACATGGAAGAAGATTTGGTTAAATATGCAAAGGCTGAAATATGTGCCTGTGAAGTTCCACATTGAGAGAACAGTTCTCTATGAATTTATCCTTTTGCCTGGGGGTGTTACACCGTGATCCACAGGAACACTTTCCTACAAAAGGAGATTAGTAAGAACCCTGCAGCAATTTGGGGTTCACCACTGAAGTGGCACAGGGAGAGAAGTGGCATGTCTCTCCTCAGATTGTACAGAATATAAACTTACTACATCTGTGACAAATAAATTACCATCCAATACTTTGCCGATGTGTTATTTCTCAAAAACAACATCTGAATTGAATCCATTTTCAGTGTCTTGGGCAAAACCAAGGCCATGTCTTTGCATAGGACCACTGACAATGTTTATCTGGGATTTCTTTGAAAATTCTATGAGTTTCCTTTTGTGATAGGTAACTACTGGTTCACTGCACACCCTAAATGTCAGCAGTGCTGCTGCTTCATAAGAGCCCACTAACAGTGTGTCTGTGTGTGGAGGGGAGTGTGGCTGATGACAGGGCTGTGAATCACAAATACATTTGTTGTTCCAGCAGAGTGAGTGCAACAGTCATGAACTTCTACAGCTGTTTCACTTTTAAAATAAAGTCTTGCAAGCCAAACTCTAGTAGTCAATGTACTTTTTTAAGAAAACAGATGCACCCCAACAGTTTATGATAACTTAATGTCTCAGACCAATCTAAACAAGATAAAAATGAAGTGTTGTACAGTCTTTTTCAAAGGCTGAGGAATTGTTATTAAAGGCTTCTTTATTACAATATTTAGTGTCAGGTTAGTGTGTATATATAGAAAGAAGAACATAGTTTGTGTTGTGTTAAAATTCACTATGTCATATAAGGCTCCAGAGGGTGTTGATCCTATTAAAATCAGATATTTTATCCTACCACTAGCATCCTGGTCATTCCCAAAAGATGGGATGACCACTCATATTTTTTAAAAGAAAACAACAAAATAATTGCACACCCAAGAAATATATGCCACTCTTCTAGAAAGTATTTAGTTCATTCTCTGCAATCACAGGAAAGACCTACCTTTCAGAAAGGGCAAATTAATACATCCTTTGGAAAAAAATCTGTAAACTCTCTAGGGTTAGAATAAAGCACCAAAGCAATTTTCAAGCTTTCATATCAGTATATATATAAGCAGATACATACTTTATATATTAAGTATTTTCATTTCATATGTTAGTTTTGGAGCTCATGAGAAGCAAATCCAAACAGAGCTGGTCACAATCAACTATCTGACAATCAGCTAACAAACAATATTCTCATCTATGTCACGTAAGTAAATCTGGCAATATTGTTCCTTCTCTAGATCCAGCCTGCCTGTTATTCCAAATGGAACTCCAGTGCTATTTTTTAAAAATACAGACTGTAAGATAGTAGCAAACTCATTCCAGAGTCACAAAAATAATCTTTGCCCCTGTGTGCTGTCCAGTCATGCTATGTACACAGCCCACAGAGACTAAATGCTTTTTAATTACACCAGTTCCTTCTGAATTCATCTGCACTTTCCCCATCGATTCTGATGGCAGGACACAAATGTAGAATTCAGTGTGAAGACTGAAATTACTTAAAACGCAGTAAGTAAGAGCATTTAAAACAAATGCAGTCACAGATTTTAAGGCCAGCCAGGATAAGGCTTGTAAATATGATCTTGGTTGGGCCTGCATTTTGACCTGCCTTTTGCCATGACAGTGAGTTTGCCTAAATCAAGTGCTTACAAAGAGTCAGTTGTACATGAAGAGAGTGGTCAAACATGTGTCAAACATGTGATGCTTAGGTTGCTTGTCTATTCATGTAATTTAGAAGGCAAACACTGTGGCTGCTGCTCACCTCAACTACCCCACCAGCATGGTAAGTACTGACCATCTGGAGTGATTAAGCACTTGGTGTCAATTAGTATTAACTCTGAAAGGCATTGTACTTATTTCTCCATAAAATGCACACTAATGCTTGTGTGTATGTGTCATTTATCACATTGATTCCCCTTGAACTTGACTGAGGGCTCAGTGACTTGCAGAGATTTCAGTGAATAGTCTTGGTACTCAGGCTTGCTTGGTTGTCAGAGCTTAAAGGATCATAACAATTTATTGGCAGCTCCAGGAGGCAATGAATTAAAATACAGCTCCTAGTTAAGCATTAGTTGAAGCTCCTGTCACTGCAGGTACTCTGTTTCTCACTTTGTAATGTAATGCTAATTGATACACTCACCCTGAATGAATAGGGCTGGAAGAAAGAGCCACATTGTCCAAGATTTCAGGGCCCAAGCTTAAGCGATATGAATTCCTCTCAGCTTCTTTGCCTAGAGTTGTTACCTAGGGAAGGAAAATAACCCCATTTTACTACTATGAAATCAATTACTGAACAAAAGTAAGATGTATTTTGCATAGTAATACCTAAAGCATTTAAACATTTTCTTTTAAAACAATGGAGTACTAATAGCATTAAGATACTAGAAACCCTTATTGTAGCATTTTGTATTTCCCTAAAGTAATCCCATGTTAGTGGTCTCAGTGAAATGAATGCTATGATTTAACTGAGAAGGCATTTCCTACATCTCTTTTTTTTTTTAACTACAAGCATGTTTCAAGACAGTATCTTTTAGGACAATGGCTATGAGTTCATTACATCCCCTGAATGTGTAGCATGATATCTATTAGCAACATTGAAACATCAGTTAAAATGGAGAACTTTAGGAACACAGTCCCTGTGCTATATTCACACAGCTTATCCATCTATTATAGAATAGAGATCAATACTGCACAGCACAGTATGCCATTAAATACACCTAGAAAACAGAGAGATCTGTACTCAAACGAAACAAGCAGCATGCACCACAGTCTCACCAGAACAATTTGCAGTGCAACCCTTCCCTGTTTCCTGATCTCTGCAGGCAGGAAGGGGCGTTAGAGGTCTGCTCACCTGCTGGCTGGGGATGAGCATGGTGTCGTCGATCATGGCGCTGTCGCGCAGGTAGGAGGCGTGGCTCAGCGTGTGGGACCTGTCGGAACTGAAGGACCGCAGGCTGGGAGGTTGGTAGGATGCCAGAGCAATGCATCAGCAGCACACAGGATGTTGCAAAGGTGTCATGACAGACCGAGTGGGAGAATGAGAAAAGCGTGCTATTAGCAACACCATGCAGCTTCCAGGGGCAGCAGAGCACAGTCAGGGGAAACACAGCTTTACACACCTGTGATGAGCTACCTGTCTAACCAACGGGCCACAAAGCCTTTGCACTGACCTATCTGCTTCCAAATGCACAATCTAGAGATTAATCTAGATGACAGTTTATTTTTCACTCACAAATACTTCAGATTTGGCTTTGTGGCATGATGGTTTCCTTAAAACAAAGAGCATTCATTTCTGTTAAGGCTCTTTGGAGAACTTCTCTGCTGCATCACACAAGCAAACCATTATGGAAAACCAGGATGCTACCACCTGAAGAAAAGCTGGAGTGACTCTTTCTGAAGCGTTTAGGACCTACTCTCTCCCCCTAAACTGTAAATCAGTAAGCCTGACATTGTCCCCTGGAAGTTACACACAGCAAGGCAAAGTGTGGCCAGCCACAAGCTCCTGGGTAAAACAGAATCTTCCTCTGCAGGGAGACAGCCCCAGTGTGAGCACTGATCTCGCTGTAAGTACACACAGCTCTACAGAGCACTGGTTGCTGTAGCAATGAGAGGTGCAAGGCAGTAAATAAGCTGCTTCCAAGCACTGGCTCAGAACGTAGCTGCAGTATCCACCAGCAAAAAGCAGAAAAAAAAAAAATAGACAAATAAGACACCACAAAAGGACATATTGAGGTAAATGGGGTTTCTGCTACCAAATAGCACAAGTTTTGTCCTTTTGATATTCACTAGCTGCAGTATGACAAGAGTGATTTTTAAAACCAAATCATCCACCTTCAAATGTTGTGCTGTACTCTGTGATGTTGATGTAGACCTTGAGGAGTATCACACCTCTAACTGAAGGAAGCAGAGTTGTGTTCATGGCTTACACATCCGTGAGGAGTGCTCATAATGACTAACATGCAGGATCAGAACAATAGGCCATTTATCCAGATGCACAGAGTTTTGAGCGATAATTCATTTTCAGCAGTTAACAATAAAAGTCATGGGTTCATTACAGACATGAGTTTCAAATGCATTAAGTGCATATCAAATACCATCTGATTCAGACCACAGCCTTTTTAAACAATAGTTACATTCATTCAGTAGTTTTTTTGATCCATTTATAGAAGCAAATGGTTATCTTATTTTTATTAGAAATATATGACATTGAAGAATAATCAGTGCTGTTGATCATTAGCTTATACCAATGGCCTGTTCAGCATCCCAGGTGGACTGTACAAAACTGGAAGAAAGAGGTGTTACACGACCATCAGCCTTCAGAAAGCCTTGAGAGAAAAGTAAACCAAAAATGAATGTCTTTTTTTTGGTTGAGGGACGAGCCTCAGTAGCAGACCCCATTTGCCATCATTATCCTGTATTCACTTCCATGTTTCACACTTCCAGAACCATTTTGCTGAGCCATGCAACGCTCATGAGAGAGTCACCATCCAAGTTGTAGGTTCTGCTATCCAGCTAACACCACGTCCTGGATAGATACTGAATGAAGGGAAGTCTGAACTGCATTTGCCTGGTTATGCCTATGGTGATTCTGTCCACCCTCCCTGCTACTACCACCACCAAGAGTAGCCCAGTGCTATTCACTGTGCAATACCTGCACATAAGCTCTAATAAATACATCAGGGAGATGGGCTTTATCTGCAGACAGGGTAGGCACACTCATGACTGAGGCCTACAGGTAGTTATATAGGTTTAAATTCCTTGCTACACTCAATTCCAAAAGCAGGGCTCAGATGGCACTGCCCCAGCTCAGTGAAGAGCAAACCAGGAGTGAAAATGTCTGTGCTGCTCAGACTTAGGAATGAAGGTACTGATTGAAATGACAGTCTCCTTACGGACTGAACATGGGGTTTACTGTATATTATTGTCATAAGTATTCAGGAATTCCACTAAATATAAAAAAGCCTACCTAAATCAGACACAAGACCAACACCTAAATGCAGATTCTTCTCAAATGGGGTTGACAAATCTGAAGTCTGAAGGGTTGTGGGACCAATAGCACTCAGCCCCAGAGACAGAACTGTGGAACCCAGGAATGCTGCAAAGCTCCTGAACCTAAGAGTGCATCTTGCCTGTGTGCACAGGCACATACCACCCACCTCTAAGCCTGGTGGTATCCAGAAAGTAGGACCAGCATCCCCATGCCAGATTTCTAATCTGCTTGACTGAGGCATTTGCAGTGCACACCCACTTCCCAGCCTAGACAGAGACTTAACGAGCTCTAGTCCAGTCAAGCATATCTCTTGTTTACATGGAAGTGTATATTTACATATGTTCTTTCAGAAGCTGAGAAAAAACCTTGGGGTCACTGAAAACTGTATAGATCAGCCTTGAAAATGTTTCTCAACAGCAGCATCGTTCCTTTGGCTCTCCAACTCAACTTTCTGCTTACAGCAGACCTCCAAAGTGGATGAACAGACACAGGTGCCATAGGAGGAGGTAGAGACAACAGGTGTTCATGCTATGTAATACCTACCTGGGCATGATGCTAATGAAAGCATATGGAAAAGAAAAATGAAGGGGAGAGAGAAATAAAATAAATAGGGAAGATGGTTACAAATGAAAAATACATGTTTTTAAATCAAATTGTTTAATGCGTAAGATTACATGAGTCTAGACTACTAATACTATCTTTCTTTACTGAATTTCCTGGAAAACTAAAGTCATTATAATGCAATGAAAATCACATTAAAAGGAAATGCAAATCAACTGAAGCAGTCTCTGTGAAAATTCTCAAAATCAGTAACCTAAAGGTGACAGAAAAGGAGACCATGTAGTTAGAAAGATGTCCTTCTTTCATTATTTCTCCCTTAGAATTTTGCTGCATTTCAGTATAATTTTGCTTGATACAGGATTTGAAATAATTTTCATACAGTACAAAATAAACCATATCAGTGACTTGTCAGCGAGAATCTTCTGAAATCCACTGACAAGATTTAAAAGCTAAAATATTCCAAATGGGAGCTTAACTTACCCTGGCTTAACGCTTGCCTGCACAATCATTTCTATACAACATCTTAAAACCTAAAAAACTCCCAAACTTCGTTACCATTGAAAGAATAAAAGGTTTTGATTTTAGGCATTCTGATGCAGTTCACAAACTTCCTCTGAGAGTTAAAAAGCCACACAGTCACTTTGTTTTCAGTGGACTCACTGTCTAAAACCCAACAGAGACTCCAGGCTTGCAGGACCTGAATGATGGGATTTACACATGCTGTGAGGCAAACCAAACTGTTTCCTGACATCTTTTGTTCCAGAAGCAATTCCCAGCCTACTCAAGCAAACAGAACGGATCCTAATTATTCCACAGAGCTTCAGAAAAGCAGCCAGAATAACGACCAAGACTGGAAGACAAGGTAGCTTCAAAATTCTGTTGCCAAGATTTCAACTTTTTTTATTTATTCCCTTTAGTGTACCCCAGTTCTACTGGCAGTGAGTCTGGAGAAAGTGCTGGTTACACCCAGGAATGCTTGGGTGCCTATACTAAACTAGAACTGCGGGGGTTAATCTGCCAGTTTGAGCCTACACTTATGCTCACTAATAAAGGCTTTCCTTTTGGGAAGGGAACTCCCTATTTTTGTAGACTATAATGACACTTTCAAAAAAAAAATTAAATCAAAGCTGCAGGCATTATTATTCCACAAAGACATCTAGGCTTAAGTTCAACTTGTTAGATATAAGCAAATCAGTACATTGTCTGGACTCAGCACACTAATGTTTCTATTTTATTATTGTTATTATTATAGTTGTGCCAGTAGAAGGACTCTTTCCTGCTAATTCAACGTGAGGAACCAGAAAGAGTGGATGTGCTTGCAGACAACACACTCACTGCCAGTCCAGAGCAGAATGACCAAGTCCATTGCTCCTCTCCTGATATCTTGAGCCAGCAAACCATTCCAAAAAGTCAGCTCACATGATGCTCAAAGCACATGTCCACCCATCTCCTGACTCTTGGCAGCAGGAGAGGAGGGTGATCACACCTTCCTCCTGCAAAGTGGTGACTGCCACACAGACACCAAGTAAACAAGGGCTGACCAGTGCACCACAAGCAGAGAGACCCTGCAAAGGGATTTCACACACTTAGAGCAAAAAGAGTGCAGAAGCATCGTGAGGAAAGTTATGTATCCGGGCAAATACCTGTCCGAGCGTCCTCCTTCCAAGCTGTACCTCAGGTAGTTCATTCCATCTAAGAACTGGCTGCTGGGCAGGGAGTCATCTCCCAGCTCCCGGAGGTCTTCTGGCCTAAGGTACTCCCCTCCATCTCCTGTCATCGTGTCATCACCTGCCAATCAACCACACAAGGGATGAGCACACACAGGAGTTTGATTCCATTGCCACCTCAGGATCTAACGGCTGGACGGCACAACGAACAGGAAGGCATTTTCCACTCAGGAAACACTGCAAACCACAAGCAATTAATGTATTTAATCAAACTGGCACATCGAGCAAGATATTTTGAAAAATAAAATTAAAATCAAGGCGATTAATCAATTAGATTTCATACATTTTGTGCTGCTGCACACACTGGAAAGGAGCTCATTTCTTTGCTATGCTCTTAAGCATGGTCTTTCTGTTCTTTAATCCATTTCAGCTTTCTGGGCACAGCTATGGTGTATCCCAGCCTGACAGTTTATGGTTAAATATCACCACTTATTTGACTGTAATCTACATGTGTTCAGACAAAAACGTGTTTTCTGTGGTCTTAGGCCTTATAGTTGCAAAGGCTAATTTGAACTCTCTACTACCCAAACTCCACATCCTACAAGGTTCTGTCACCCATATTCCAATATCTTTCTGTGATCAGCAACAATATTCATATTTCTAGAACATGGCAACATCCAGAAACTAGAAACAAGCACACTTGCATAGACGGGAATGATCATAATTCATAATGAATCCCAGCTGAAATGATCATTTGTTATCTGACACAGTAACCTTTATGCATGTACTCTGAATAATGAAATTGAATCCTTTTCTTTAGGTCCAGAATTCTTTACCCCAGGAAATTCTGTCTATATGAAGTCACAGTTAGCTTTTCCCCAGCAGACTAACCAAACAGATTCCATTGCCAAGCAACATGTAGATATTTCTTTTCATTCCCACTTGCAAGACGCTTCCTCTCCACAGTTTGTGCCTGGATATTTCAGTCATTTTCCTGCTCGTAAATCACTGCAGTGTGAGCCTGCCAGAGGCTTGGTGCTACCCACAGAGCCTCACAACACGACCCCAGGCCACCAAGAGCTTCAAGCCTTCTCATTTTCTAGGCTGTGTGGGCAAACTGAAGATCATCTTGATATTTGTTTCCACAAAGCAAATCAAGCTATTTTATCTAGCTTGACATTTCAGCTAAGAAATAAATAATTTATTATTTGCCATCTAAAACTAAGTAAACCTGGGGGGAGGATTAAGATTTTTATGCATACACAAATATTATATGTAAAAATGAGTCTTGAATCTTTCAGTACAACAACAAAAACTCCTGAAAATTCCATCTGCCCACATTAAGAGGGAGAAACTGGGCACAGTTTCACAGAAAACAATAAAATGCATTTAATCATTTCATGTTTCCTGTCTTCTGACAGATGATGCCTCCCGTTTCCTGGGAATTTCACATTAAAAGGCACAGGGCTTAGTGAAAATTTGGAAGATATTAAGGCAATGCTGTTAATCAAACAGCAAAAAGAATTTAAAGCTATATTTCAAATAAACTAGATAATGATAATCATGCCAGACATTCCATCTATAATAGAAACAATGGCAAAATCTTCACCAATTTCATCACACCCACAACCTTTAAAAAAACCCCAACAAATCCAAAGTCAACTCTGATTTCAGCTTTGGCCTCTCATCTGAGAGTTGTCAATAGCAGGGCTAAGTCGCAGTGTTTGATGTGATGGGACATCTGCAGACAGTAACCAGACCATGCACAGACACCTCAGCAGCAGGTGAGGACTGAGGGAACCTCCTCACCCCCTGTGCCCTCCCATCTTCCCTTCCTGAGATGAGTGTCCCAAACACACTTCTCGCAGCATATGGAGAGGAAAAGTAGGTATTTAACCCTAAATGACTGCGTGCTCAGCTGACCAAGGGCTTCCTGACACACCAGATGGTCACTTTATGGTGATACAGGAACTGCCCTTTTTCCTCATGCCAGAAACAATCCGTCTGCCATCTCAATCCCCACCAAATTAGTGCCAGGAACATTTCCACCACTTACTAACCACTTTGTGACACATATAACCCTTGACATTGGTGCTTCGTGGTTTGCAGCATCCATCTATGAATTTGCAAAATTGCAAAATACAACTAGTGTACAAGAATTGCTCTGGAATTGTTTCTCACAAAACATAGAGAAAATACAGAGAAAAACTTAAAATAAAATAATAAAGGGGGCTGTGTCAAACTGCCAGAAATTGGTTGTAATAGATTTTTTAAAGCCAGATACAGTTATATGAGTTTGCCAAAATTATTGTTTCCTCTGCACCACGCAGATAAGTCTAAAACTCACCACAGAAGCCCTGCAGATGGAGAAAGGACAACTGTGGCAATAGCAATTTTTTTGGAATATATATTCCATAACTGTAGAGCTTATCTGACACTTTGTTTGGACACTTTCACTTCCCTAAGTCAATCCTCTATTTAGTGGCCCACACTAGAAGCTTCCCTGGATTACAGCTTGGCTAACACTTTGTTTACTTCTAGCCAGTCAGGAAAGCAGGATTTCACATGTGGCTTCAGATATTGACACATGACTTAAAATGAGTCACCATGTCAGCTATAGGGATGTGAGGGCAGCACTCACAGAATGGCAGAAGGTGAAGCAAACCTCAAAAAAAGAGCTGCACTTCTACTCTCAAGGACCTCTGGGGAGGGAGAGACACCTGGATTTTGGTTTTTTGCATATAAACTCATTGCAGAAAGAATTCCAGTACTTGACAGGTGGTTACTGTGGTATTTAGGAAGTTGCTAGGTTGGATCTAGGTAGGAAACAATAAAATAACAAACTACCCCTACATCCCTAAGCCACCAAAGCTGTACTTCTGTAAATCAGCACCCTGTGGCTACATTTTATCCTAGTGGATACAAAGTGCTTTATTTAGAGGATGAATTAACTCAGCGGTGCTATTCTAAATTTACTGCCTTTTAATGTGAAGCAACAGCAACATAAGCCTTTTAAGAACAATTCCTGTCTGCAACTTTAACTTCCAGGTTTAATAAAAGAAATTAAGTTTTCCCACTAATTCAGGTAGTTCTTCAGAGGAATCATGCGCATGTACAACAGCAGTGGATTCTGCCCAGACTTAGCTGCTCATTTCTCACACGTATGCAGCAGCATTAGCTACTCCAAGGCCATGTGTGGGGGCACTCAGGAAATTCATTGTTGTATTTAAGCACTGTGGGCATTTTTCTTTCTAATCAAAAATCTGATGCAGCCAGATGTAGGATCAGCTGTGAACTGCTTCCTGGAATCCAAGGTCACTACAATGCAGCAGTTCACAGATACGACTCCTTGTCCATGAACACTTTGCCCATGACAACCTTTGTCTATCCCTTCTCTGCAATTGCTGTGCCAGCACTAATCACAGTTTGGTGTGAGTCAACTTTCCTGGTTGCCCTCACAGGCCATGCTGCTCCTGACAGTGGTGTTTCACCCTCTACTTCAGCCTTTCTATTCCCTTCTGCCTGTAAAAGTTATTTTCTGGCTGGAAAATAACTCGTCAGGACAAACAAAGAGATTCATTTTCAGACAGATCAGTTCTCTGGGCTGGGTCACCACATGGCAAAACGTCTGTGCTGCCAGAATGGAGGATGTGGGGTAGCATGGTTAGAACCTGACAACTTCTGCAGCAGCTAGAACTTGGTCTCAAGCAGACAATGAAACTACAACTTTTGAAAATTAGCTGGCAATGAGGAGGCTCAAAAAGAAACAAACGAGAGCTCTTGAACATCCTGTTTTGCTGGTTGTATTCTCTCTACAGCACTACACTTACTGCACGATCTCCCGTGGGAGTTTCAAAGATAAACCATTGTTGGTTTGGGTAGCTCCTGAGCCACAAAAATGAGGCATGGAATGAATACAGAGGAGCATATTAATATATGGGAAAATAAGAAAGAAACCAGGTTCCTGCCTTTTCTAGATTTTCCTGTGTGTCTTCACAGACTCAGCCCTAACAAAAATATTTGCTTGTGCTTAACTTCCCCAATTCTGCAGACATCACTAAAATACATTTCACAAGATGCTTTGCAGTAATTTCCCTTTACTGCTCTAAGGATCCCTCGGGTGCAAAATGCTTCTTTTGTGGTGACAGCTTTAAAGCAACTGAACTTTGCAGCAATACAACCAAGGCAGATACACTGATAAAAATGTACAGGGTTTTAATGCAAATTTATCCACACCCAACATTTCTGCTGACAGGGATACACATTGCACAAACCACTTCACTTAACAGCTCTGCCTATGGGAGTCTGTATTGCAACCCCCATGAACAGGGATTAAAGGCCGTTGACAATAAAAAATATAATGTGATTCTGTTCAAAAGGATGATTTGGTTTTGCAGGTATCATAAGAAGTAAAGAATTCTGAATAATAATTCAGTAGATAAACACAAAAATGCCACAAGAAAATTGAAGAAGAATTAGTGGGACTCTCAGTCCATTCAAGATATTTTAAAGTAGGCTGCACAGAGCAGGACCTTCCACACCAAGCTGAGCTATCTGATAGACATTTGTCTTTTATTTTATACTGCTAAGACTGGATGCTAACTTTATTTTAGGAACATGAATACTATATTAACAACACAACAGCATACAATTATGCAATATAACTATCTTCCAAGCAAAATGCAAAATACTTATCTCCAGTGATGAGCATGCTACGCAATGGGACCTGAAATACTTTGCTCAAGTACTCTTGTGTCCAGCTTGATAATGATATAAATACAGCTGGCAGGTTTGCAGCAGCACATCGATTTATTTCTGGACGTATTGTGTCACTTGAAAGAACACAGCATCACAGAAACCTCACTGCCAGCCTCTTATGAAGCTACACCACCACTGACAGGTTCATCCTCTCTATTAAACAAATTCTGCAGCCTTCCTGTGCCCAGCTATTTGAAGTTACTGTGACAAGCACCATCCACGTTAGGAGTTCTCGCAGTGAACGTTAATTCAAAGCACGGGAGAGCATTAGTCATGCGGGACAGCCCCTTCAAGTTCTGCCAACACACTCAAGATATAGGTAATAAATCTGAGATTTTCTGGCTTCCCTTCTTCCTCCCACCTATCAGCAAACACACTCAGCCACACTTCAAAAGTAACAGAGAGGAGCACTGTTAGGTACCCAAGTTATGCAAATATGTGTTGTTTCAACACAAAAAATAAACCAGTCTGAGTTAAACAAAAAGAGAAAGTCTGTAGGTCTTACTCCAGGAACTCCTGCTAACAGCACCCGTGCCACTATATGCTTCCCCATCACTGAAGGGTTCCTCATCAGAGTGTTTAAAGGCTGTACAACACACAAATTGGTTTAAGAAAAAGGAACACCCTGGATTAATCCTCTAGAAGCAGGAAGACATGCTAGGCTTTGTGGATTTAAAGATGATTAAATGGTAGATCAAAAGACTGGGAGAAAATTAAACAAGGTGAACATAAGGCAATTAGCAATTTAAAGGCAATTCAACATAATAATTACACAAGCAGTTGAATGTTTCTTAATCAGAGACAAAGTAGCAAAATCACTTCACTGGTCGTGATGCAGCAGAAAATAATTGATTTTGAATCACACTTGTTTGTTTTTGCATTTTAAAACAAAAAGTTGCATCTGGAGCCTAAGCATCATATTTTCTCAAGAGTGCAACTCATTTATCACTATAAATCCCATTTCTAAAAGCAATACAAGCACTTGTAATTAATGAATGCCATTAACTATGTGCATCATTTAGAACCACAAGTGCATCTGTGTTCTTTGTAAAAGAAAAATACCAATCCTGTAACCTGAGTTTCCAAATTCCCAGGACTTCCTGGAAACTACTCACTCTACAAATTATTTGCATGAAATAATAACAACCATTACAAAATGGTACACATAGGATATTGTAATATTAACACTGCCAAGTGTAAAAGAAACATAGAAAATCCTTCCAAATGAGTTTATATTTATTAATACTAAATATATATTTAAATAAATAAATATTTAAATTATAAATATTAAATGTAATAAATATTAAATTTAATAAATATTAAATTTAAATATATATTTAAATAAATAAATATAAAATTAACTAAATAAATATTTAATACTAAAATTTCTAAGAGGTCACTTGCAAACTTGTAGAAAAGGATGGGTTTAGGCCATTTCTGCAATTCTGAGCTGTATAAAAGTGTGATACTTTATCTCTCCTCCCAGAAGGCCAGAGAAATTTCCTTGGGATGTAGCTGAGGTGCAACACATCTCCTGTCTGTACAGGCAAAGGCCTCTGAAACCCAAGTGACAAACTTATCAGCACATTGTTACTTTGTATCACACCATGTGTATCCTTGAGCACCCCTGTGCCAAAAGCTGCCTCAAAGGAATGCTCTCCTCACCTTCCACCTTATGCATCTTCTTACACAGATGTTTCCAATTAGGCAAAATTCCTGGGTATTTGTATCTGATACAGGTGGCACAGATCCAAAAAATATAGTGCTGTGATTCCTATTTATGGGAGGGTCAAAGCCAGCTTTGGGACAGTTCTGCAGTGACATTTTAAAGCCTGGAGTTGGGAAATGGTCTCATTTGCCAATTTGGTTCAGATAAGCTTTTTCTGGAAAAGATGTAGGGGTCCAGGATTTTGCTTTGTTTCAAATTTTGGCATCTTTATACAAATACCATGAAGATTACATCATTAAAAAAAAGGAACTTCATTACAAGCACAGCAAAATGAAGATGTCAGAGTACTCAAGCAGCTTCTTGAGCCTATATAACAGGTTACATAGGTGATATGGAAGAGGAATTTAGCAAAGCCACTCACCTTCTTCATCTGACACATCCAGGACTTCAGTCATTGTCTCGGGTACATTTAGCTTGTGCTTCTCTGTTACAGTCTGCAAGGACAGAATCAATCAGAGGAGCAAAGTTTGCAGCAGGGTATTTCCAACAGAGAGCAGTGGGATGGGCTGAGGCATTTCATAACATGTTTCCCCTTCCCCCAGCTTTCTTTTTCAGCTTTATTCCAGAAACTCTTATTGTCAGTGCTGCATAAGGTAACATTCCTTCTGGCAGAAAAGTGCAAAAACATAAAATAATGAGATGGTCACAGAAATAAAATTTATTTATAAATGGTGCATGTAGAACAATTCAGCTCAATGATTCCAAGATGATTTTTAAATGAATTAGGTAATGTCTACAGAAGAGCTTCAGAAAGTTGTATGGGACATATGGAAATTATTAAATTGTAAAGCATTTGGAAATGAAGTTATGAATGATGTGAAATTCCTAAACTAAAAAAAGATGGGAAGGATTTACACAGATCACTTGAAACATTTCTCCCCCCTCTCCAGAAAAAGGTGGCTACAGTGCATATTAATTATATCCTTTTCATAAATCATGTATATGCCCCCTAAGCACATACACATCAGAGGAAAAAAAAGTTGTTTGAAGATTCTGAAACATCTTGTGCACCTAAAAGCTCAAAATATTGTGAATCAAGGCAAGTATGGACTGAGGAATAGTGGGAAGATTCTGGTTAAACATGAGAGCACAGAGCAGGAAAACACTGGACATTTGTTGTTTCTTTTTTACATATAATTAAATCTTCATAAATGACTTCTGGGAGGAAACAGAAGATGACCAGGGTGGTGAATTAAGAATGGGGACATCCTTTAAGCATCCAGACTCAGACTGGAGAAGGAGATGAAGAACATAACGAGAGAAATTGTAGGAAGTGCAAGATGTGAAGAAGTTGCCTGCAGAGAACTCTTCAGCATGTTGTGACACAGGGGAAAAAAGGCCAATGGCTTCAAAAGTGATCAGAAGTGCCTTGGTCACAACCAAAAAGTACCAATTTCCCTGGCTCCTCCCAGCTGAGCTGGGGAGCTGTGGAGGGCAGCCAGCACACAGCCCTTAAGGATGAGTGGGAGCACAGTGTCCCTCTGGCCTG
Organism: Trochalopteron elliotii; assembly: GCA_024734555.1. NCBI lineage: Eukaryota > Metazoa > Chordata > Aves > Passeriformes > Leiothrichidae > Trochalopteron > Trochalopteron elliotii. The sequence continues at coordinate 363,349 of JANPWX010000179.1, read as the reverse complement.
GAGAGCAGTGCCAGGAGGCCACGTGTCCCCCCTGAGAAACCCCCTGTGAGGCAGTGCTCACTCCCTGCTGCAGACACAGTCTATTGTGCATAGGTGAACGTTACATGCAAAGAAGTGAAAGCCTTTCATGGCAGGGATCATTATCCCTGAGTCCCTCATGCAATATTCTTTTGGGAAAATGCTCACTGATATCAAGCAGTGAAGTCAATAGCAGCTTTTGTTGCACAAAACTTACTAGTTATTTCCTGATCCTGTTATGTACCTCTTTGTTTCCAACAAACTGACAAAGCCAGCATTCTTGCTTATTGTAAAATACTGCACTTTCATAAATAAGTTACCAAGCATGTAATTACTTTGGAAATTAGTTTTGACAGTCTGCTTTATGTTTCTGAAATCTATTTAACTCTGACAGCATTTCCAGTTTACCCTCCTGAGGTACAGGGAAAGAACAAAGCCCTTTGCCTGAACTGGCAATCCCAATTAGGCTCCTAAATTCACTCTTCCCCATGAGTAAAAACAACTAATTATTTCTGTTGCAGCAGAACACATGTTCAGGGTTGCAAATTAGTTTATATTCACTGAATGTCCCTACCACCAGGACTGACTTTTCCCCCATATTCCCATGGCTTTCCTGGATAGAAATGTCAGGCAGCAGTGAGGTGACAAGGCCAGCAATGACAGATGGGGAAGTGCTGTCATTCAGGTGGCACTGACTTTGTCTCTTCAATACCAGAGCTAACAAATAAGTTGAGCAATCAGCTAAGTTTAAGCACAAGCTGCAGGTAGAGAGGATCAATGTCCACCTTTCTATCACCCTGGTACACAAGGTTTATGGACCACTACATCCATCTATTCATTACTTAGGTGTTTACAGGCTCCCATATAAAAACAGTCTGGTTTCTAAGGCTTGCAGATACTACGATCTATTCACGGGGAAGCAAGGATACTTTACTGACTTCCTGGCTTTCCCATCAGTAAGAAAAAAAAAAAACTTCAGAATTTAACAATTGAAACAAAGCTTGGCAAAGAGATTCAAAAGAGTGTGTGCACATGCACATTACAGAACAAAAAATCTTCAATGCCATCTTTGGAACACTGAACTCAGCAAGAATCATTAATTCTACATTAACTCCAACCCCAACTACTTCTGTTGGGAATTAATATTTTTAAAGGAACTTCTAGTGTGATATTAGATTTTTTTAATTGATAGGCACATCAAATACTCTCAACATCTAAAATCCGTACCCAGCCACATGAATGGCCCACATGGAAAATTGCTCAGTGTGCATTTCTCAAACTCCCTAAGTTTAGTGCTACTGAGAATTTCATGATGGAGTTTACTTAAGGCTTCTGTGTTTGAGCCTTTCATTGTAAGGCCAGATTTTCATTGGGTGGCATAGAACAATTCTGATACATAATTCAGGTATGCAAACCCACATGTGCTTTCAGCAATGACTTACTCACAGCAGCACACTGCACACAACCTGAAAACTCCTCATATATTCATCCGTCCACAGGAAGGCTATGCTTGTTTGTATAAATGGCCCCAAACTTAAATGCATAGCAAACCTCTGAAAGGCCAGTTTATTCTCATTTCCTATTGCTCTCTAATCTGTCAATAAAAAAAGTGCACTTTATTCTCTCTATTGCTGTATATTCATGTGACTCCACTAATAACAGCACTAATGCAAGAGGAAGATTTGTTCCAAGTCAGAGCAAAGAAAGGCTTTGGCACTGGGAATCCTTTCCTCATCTCAAGTGGCAGTGACTTGCATATCAATCACTCATGGGGCTGTGTCCCATCCTCGGTGAGGGCTCAGCCCAGGCTCAGAGCAGGAGGTAGCTATGGTGACAGCACCTTCTCTCAGGGCTCAGCGCTGCTGTGCTCAGGTCTGGCAGCACCAGCCTCACCATCTGAAGAGCCTGACTGCAGGGAGCTCCTGCTACTTACCCCTCCTTTGCAGGACTTGTTCTAAATTATATTTAATCAACATCTCCCCCCACACACAAACACCACTGTTCCATACATCCCTAAGGTACAAGGGTTAGATGAATTCATAGCTGGAGAATCTGCTGAGTTTATCGAGGGCTCCCACCTGACTTCTAAAGTATGCAGACACAGATCAAGATTTCAGATTTCTCTTATGTGTGAGCACTAAAGGTCAACTCTGCAAGTAAGTTTCAGTACTTGATTCAGTCCTAAACCCCAGGCATCAGGTATCTGGTAGAAAAAACCATTAACCCTCAATGTTTAAAGAAATATTTATCCAAGGTAAATAACTCACATGTGTCTTTTCATGGTGCAATTCCTATTATTTCAAAGATCTAACATTTACATGAGACAAGGTCCAAGGCTGCACAGTGAAACACAGTGGAAATGAGAAAGGAAGTTACTGCTTTTATCAGAAATAAATGAAAATGAAAATTAATGAAAAACCTGTGCCAGGACACAGCACAGAAGATGTGACAAAGGTGTTCTGTGAAGCTTAAAAACATAAGAACTAAAGTTTCTCAAAAAAATTTTCCCTAGTTTTTATTTTCCTAAACTTCTGATTAGATACATATGTGTTTATGCACGTACATGTGTGATGTGCTTTATCATTAAACAAGAACACGAAGTAATAAAACAGACACACACAGTCTTTATTAAGAGACTTCTGGAATTACGCTGGAATTCCTTCTCCAAACCTGACTCAGCCTGATCTTTGCAGGTCATTAATAAATTATGACTCGTTCTATTTGCAACCTTATGCCATGTTATCTTTATTGCATCTTCCTCAGCTCATATCAAGTGAGATTTGCTGTCAGCATGCAACAAAATCAAAATTATTTTCCTATTTCTTTAGAAGACATTTTGAACTTCTCTTCTAACACTCTCCATGACTGAGCAGTGGCATCATTTTAGTAATCTACAGATTTTTACAGCTCTGAGCTCCTAAATATCATCTAAAGCTGATTGGGTTTCTAGACCACTAATTTTGCATTTTAAAAAATCAAATAAATTGAAAAAGCATGACCTTACAGCAGTGTTTCAAAATAAATGCAGTAACCAAGATTTAAATTAAATTTAATTTCTTAAATTAAGCACTTTTTCTAATGTTCTCCCTTCCTACCTGCTATGACATTTGTAGCTGGGAGGTAAAAGTGCAAGAAGGGAAAACCTTCTCCTCTCAGGGTGTCCAAATAGATCAGCTTTTCCTGGCTTAAAGCTGCAGTACCACCTTGCTGACATTCAGCATACACCATTCACAAACCCTGACATCAAAATACAGACTCCAAGAGTGTGGAGCACTGAAAGGACTGAGCCCATAAGGAAAGATTCCTCTGCACTTTGGGAAAAACAGGATCTGTTTGAACTGGAAGTGACTTGAGTAAGAAGATGATGGATGTGATTCACAGCCATCCAGTGAGCATCATTAGGTTTGGCCCCAGGCCATGGCTAGTGCAGTCTGAACGTAGAGATGCTGCAAGGATTGAGCCCCAGGAGGTGTCAAAAGTGTGGTGATGTAAGGCCAGATGGGAAAGGAGAGGTGAAAAGAGATACAGGAAAACAGGGCAGGATCTAAACAACAAGGCACAAACTTCTGCAAAGTTTGGGTTTGCAGCTCAGAGACAGGTCTAGAAACAAGTTCTACTCTGAATTGCTCTTTTCCATCAGTGTGCATACAGATTTTGTTCCCTAGCTCAGGGGAGCCTGTTGCCTTGCGAACACTGCCACACGCTTATAAGATACACTCAAAGCACTGAAGCAAAAATGCAACAGAAAGGGAAGGGGGGGGGAGCTAAAACTCCCCAAACAAAACAGAAAAGGAAAGAGATGCAGGGAGAGCCCGAGGGAAGAGCAGAAAGACAACACTCCGAGTAAAGAAGAGCCCCATTTGAATGCATGTGCAACTCACAGTTGTGGTGGTGGTGATCTCCTCCGTTACAACCTTCAGCGTATCGACCACGGAGATGTATCCCAGGCGCCTGGCGATGGCTAAGGCTGTGTTACCATTCTGAAGGGAAGAGAGAGGGGGAGGATTGTGATGTGAACCAATGAGATCACTCTCCACACTGCATGAGCCAGCATTTCCATCCAAAACAAGGCACAGCCTAGGAAAATCACGGCTTTTTTACCGTTACATCTGACTCTGTCTTTGTAACTTCTTTAAGACTATAGCCCCAATTGCCATGGTAACACAACACACTTACATCTGCCAGCGATTCCAAATACTACAGCGCTGTATGCTTTAACCCTTCAGGGCTCACATTTCCCTATACAGCCTGTCCTGCCTGCATAAGTTTGGGGTTTATCTTGCAGAAATGCTCTTATAAAAAGTAAAAAGTATTTTGATTTCATACAGTTTCACTCCCAGTTGAAATTGTTACACCTTTACCAGCTACAATCCCTTATCTGGGGAATATGAAATTACAGCTGTGTTGTCCACATATACTCCTATTCCTTCATACAACAAAATGTATTTCCATTAACAGTTCACAAAAGCTAATGATTTAACAAATACAAATCACAAAAGGGTGAGGAGTATAGCTCCACTTAAATACATTTATTTGCAGTTTAAACGCTCATAATATAATGACATGTCCTTCATTAAATGGACACCACAATAATTTAGCAAGAGTTTAGGCCTATTTATCCCCATTTCATCTCCTGGAACACTGGCAGCCCACAGACCCCATGTCACTGAGCTCAAGGAGGGGAGGAAGGGATGTGCTCCATGGTCCTTTGTAAAGGGTTCTACACAGAATTGTTCCATGCTATTTTGCACTGAACCAAGGGAAAACATGCTGGCCTCCTGAGGAATCGTGGACTGTCACTGCTCTTCACATGGAAATTATTTCTCTCATGACCCCACTGCACCATGTGCAAGGTTTATCAGCCTGGGGGCTCTCTCTTCTTTAGCAACAACTTTAGTTATCTGTAATTTCAACTTCTATATTAGTCTAGTTCAGCCACCCTGAAGCAAAACAGAGTTTGTGGATTAGCAGCACACAACAAACAGATTAGCATCTTCACAGCACAAATAATTCGACTGTTACTGTCACTTGCACATTAGCCACTCATACACCACTCCCATATCTCCCTTCCAGATGTCTCAGGTTGAAATCCTCTCTTATCTCAAGCCAGAGGTTGCTCTATGTGGACAAGGACAGATCGAGTATCTGAGGAAGCAGCCAATTCTACAGCAAATACACGTCCCTAAAACTGCTTGGACTTGGGTTAGATCTGGGCATAGCAGCTCCAATGTGAGGGCTGAAATCAGGTCAAGAGATCCTCAGCTGATCACCCCAAACAGTACCTACAGCCCCAAGAGCTGACTACAGTGGTCTCTCACTTGATGATCCAGTGTACAAACTGGTATTTTGGATAACTTTCACACCAGATTATTCCATGTGATTGTTCCAGGCCCAAACACACTGCCAATGCTGATTTAAGCACGCACACTAAAGGCATACAGAAAACTGATCCACTCTGGGGAATGACAGGAGTTTTGGACACCCTGGCAGTGTTCTAATGATTACCCAATTAGAGGTGACTAATAACAACATCAACGTGAAATAGGACAGTCACATTCCTGGCTGGCTGACTGCAGAGGAGTTGTGCCAGGAGCTATTGACAGTTTTTGAGGAGGTATTAACTACACTGAGTTCACTGAGGTGAACTCAATAAGAACCTGAAACCAATCCAGTGGATAGAGGGACAGAAATTTGGGTCTAAATTAAAAAAAAAAAAGCCAAATGCAACAAGTTCTGAACTGCCTTTGATTTTTATGAAAAACTCCTTCTGGAGTTACCAATTTCCCGAGAGAAGTGCTGAGGTGGAGGGAAACTGAAGAGCCTGGCACAGGCAGCTGTGGCCAGCCTGATCCTGCAGCTCAGGAATCTGCTTCTCTGCCTCACGTTTAGCTTAGTGCACAGTTAGGTCAGATGTGAACTACCTTAAGAGGATAAGGAAAAGCAGAGGAAATTACATTCCCACATATGACAACCAGCTGTACGAGGAATACTTTCACCAGAGCAATGGCTTGCTCTTGAGCCCTGAGGAAGGGAAGAAAACTGTCCAGGGAAACAAGTTCCCAGTGGCACATCAGGCTCACCGTGGTGATGGCGTTGGGCTTGGCGCCGTGCTGCAGCAGGACGTTGATGATGTGAGTGTGGCCTTGCTGGGCAGCCTGGTGAAGAGGGGTGTACCCATTCTGTTATCCACCACGGTGACAGCAAAAGCAAACAAACAACAAGAACCACCATTAGATCAGACATTCCATTTCTTCTTCAGCTTCCTTCTGCTCCCTTTGAGACATTTCAAACATAAATTTTGACATCAATTGACCCCAAAATAATAAATCTTCAGTAATAATAATTCTCCTTCCCCAGATTAATGAAAATATAAAGGAAGGTAATATTCTTATTCAAAAATAATTTCTCTCACAATAAAAGAAATCTGTGAAAAGACATTTCTCCCCCATTTCCTAAAACAGAGGAAGGAACAACGAGGAAAAGCAAAGTTAAAGGGGCATGCTGAGGGCATAGAATCATAGCTGAGGCAGAGAACATTCCTCTTCCTCTCACATCCAGTTTTCAACAGAGGGCCCAAGATTTGCCTTTAAAATGTCTGAGTCGATTAAAAAACCACATCATTTTTAACAGCACTGATTAAAGCTTATTTGCTTTTTAAAAGGCTAACAACAAATACCTATTACAAATGTCAATCAGTTTTAGCTTCACTTGTCCTCCAAAAGGCTGGACCAAGCTGTAATTACACTTAGAAACTTGTACACTGTGTCTGCCTTAATAAACAAGCTCAGTTCAAGACACTCATCCGCTCCAGTGGTTTGTTCTCGTGTCACACAATAGAGAAATGTAACCAAAGTGTGCTTAAGCTGGCTGATCTGAGATGGTATTGTGTAAGCCCAGTCAGGCAACTGATTTACAAAATTATTCACAACTGGCTTTGAAAGCAGGCAGAGAAGAAACTGGAAGAAAACCCTGGGTTGATCTCACTCCACAGTTACGTAAAGCCTGGGGCAGGCTCTGAAAACGTGCTCTGAGAGTTATCTCTGCTGCAAACAAATAGATGCCAGTACTGCTTTGCACTGCTAATTAGACACTGATAGTGCAGAACTGTTACAGTTCTTGTACTGACACTATGAGTGCATGGACTACTAAGAGCTACTGCTCACTGTAGCTTCTAGTGGAAAGTAGATCCACTATCTTCACTTGAATAGAGCAGTCCTTCAAAACTAGAATTCCTGAGTTCCTTGCACAAAGCATCGTGCAGGCTTTGCTGCAACAGGAGTTATTCATTCTTTAACATGCCTATCCTGAATTCAGGATTTATCCTTTAAACTGAGTCCACAACACCAGTTGACAGATTGCCAGTATTTTTAGTGGTCCCTAGGGGTGAGATTTTGGAGAACTGCTTCCTTACACAAACTTGCTGACTATAATGAAACTATTCTAAATAAGTAAAATACCTGGGTGAATGGAATCATAATCTGTCCCAGTGGCCCTTTAAACACAAAGAGAGACCTTATACTAAAGACACAACTTTGTCTGTCCCTTGAGTTAGCCTCCAAATACCTCAGCTGAATGTCTTGGCAGCTATAAGTTTGGATCCCACTAGTGTCTGCTTTATTAATTCTCATCAGCTGTTTTTCTAGTAGTGTTGCCTGTCCTTTTGGAATCCCTGAGTTTTGCCCATTGATTTGGGGTGATCCCATGAGGGATGGGCCAGAATCTTAAATTCATTTACTTGGCTGTTCCTTACCACATTGAGCCGTGACCACAGTGACAAAATCATGTTACTTTGAGAAATGAATCATCCCATAGGTCCCAGCTGGAGACAGGGCAGCTTACCAGAGGGACCAGCAGACTACAAGCCAGGGATTTTGATGGGATTTTAAAAATACTATCAGTGGGCTGCTTCCTGTTGGTCCCAAGACATCCAGCTTGAAGCCAGTAGGCAGCAGTTGCCTGAAGTCAGCTTTAACCAAGCTGGAGCCCTACAGTTCCTGAGTTAGCCTTCTCTCTCTGATAACTGTGATGTGATGATTTCTGGGATGCAACACACTGTTGCTGCCATCAGAATGTCTCTTTGTGCTCTCAGAAGACACACAGCTCTTGCTACAAAATGCATCCTATTCAGCTGGTGTGCCCACCAATTTATCCCTGGAGAAACTGCTGAAGTTAGTGGGCTTTGTTCAGACTTTGGCTACAGGTAGCCAGGCCCATTGCAGTGTATCTAGTCAGATTTCAGCACAGCCAGATTCCCCTCAGAAAACCCCAAACTCTCCTTGAGTAAACCACATTCCCTTACCACAGCTGCTTCCTCTCCCAGAGTCATCCCACCCACACACTGAACAGCAGTAACTCTTCCCACTCTTCTCCCAGCATATTGGAGAGAACCTGGCATCCCCCTCCAAGTGTCTGAATTGTTCCTTGCTAGTTTGGCAGCACAGTGGTATTGCAGTGGTGTAAACCATGTGGAAATGAGATCAGGAACAAACTTTCGTTTGCTAGTTTGCAAGTAATGAGAAAAAGAAAACCCCATGAAATTGATAGCCTGTGTCATTTTTTCACACACACAGAGTTATCTGGTTTTTCTCTCCTGAACACCACACCATGAGATGGAGCAGACAGAGGGCATTCCACTACAGCTACCATATGTTGACACCTCCCAAGCCATGGTTAAGAGTTCCCAAGGGAAAAAGCACGTGTGTCATGTAGGAGTGCTGAGTTACCATGTTCAGAATAAAGAGCAAAAGCAAAGCAATGGAAAATTCTTTACCTTTGTTTTAGCATTGACATTTGCTCCGTGCTTGAGGAGAAAATTCACCATTTTGATGTTTCCATAGTGACAGGCCACAATTAAAGGTGTATAACCAAGCTACAGGAGGAGAACAAAGAAGTAAAACTGCAAACTCAGTGGAACATTCCTTGGGCAAGGGTAGCACCCCTTGGCATGCTGGAGACAGCAGCCACTCCATGATTTACCTTTGTCTGAGCATCCTGGTTTGCACCGTGTTTGGTGAGTATTTCAGCTACATTTACTTTATCCTCTTGAGCTGCAAGGTGTAAGGATGTCAGTCCAGCCTGGAGATGGAATATAACAAGTAAGTAAACAAAGAGATAGAAGTAAGAATAAAACCCTACTTTACAAAAGGAAAAAATCTAGACTTTCCCACTTCCTCATCTTTAAAACATGATCAGATCCTAACTATAGCTTCTGAGTATGGGTGGTGTTTTTGAACAAAGCAGAGTCAGTGTCACTCCTGTTCCAGCTGACAAACAGCTCCAAAATAATTATATCCCCATAACCATAGAGGAAAACTTTCAGGCATGAATGCTCAAGATTTCCTACAATAATGTGATTTGGGAAGCCGAGAAGCCCATTAATAAAATGCACTTCCCACTCCTCAGACAGAAAGGGGAACCTTGACAACGGCAGGCATGAGCCAGATGAAGACATTAACTCCAGAAATAGATCCCATTCAAATGCCAGGGAAAAGGATGCAGCCTTTAATTGGCAGCTCACTGTGATCACGTGCAGTGCTTTCCCATGAACAAGGCACTGAACAAAGTTTGTATGAGAAATTAAAATCACCTTGTTTCTATTAGCAGAATACATTAACTCCACACAAGGAGATACCTGAGCCTTCTATTCTAGCTTGTATGAGCAAAAGCTGCAGGCTTTTCACCTGCATAAATCAGATTTGCATACATCCCTGGATAAACCCAGTGACCCACAAAGATTTACAGTAATGGTTTGGCATTTTTTTGATGACCTTGTTTTTTGTAAACAAAGATCAAAGGACAAACAAAGCTGTCATGCACAATCATTAAAAAAAAATTTGCAAAGGTCTTCCATAGAATTTTTCTCAGTCTGCTCCAGTAATACAGTTGTTTTCTTATTTGCCAGAGAATGTAAATTTCTACATTTATCACTGAAGGATAAAGACATGCAGAAAAGTGCCTTTGCTAGTGAGTGCACTGAATTATTTCAGACTGGAGCTTTCAGGTTTCTGGTACAGGTTGTTAAACCCACTCAGGGACACAAACGTTGCATCTTACTGGATACTCCCCACCCATAATACTTTATTTCCAGTTGTGAGTTACCTTTGTTGCCACGTGGATGTTGGATCCTTTCTCCAAAAGCAAAGTCACCATGTCAGTGTGACCTTCCTGGGAGGCCAAATGAAGTGGGGTGACTCCTTGCTTGGTCAAAATGTTGGTCTCAGCCCCATAGTTCAACAGAGTGGTAGCTATCTGCATCTGGTTTTTCTTGGCAGCGATATGCAGAGGGGTGTATCCATTCTGACATCAGCCAGAGAAAAAAAAGGAAAATAAAGTCACTACAACAGCCATGTAAGCCTAAAAACTCAGGCACCACACAACAGTATTATTTGATGCTATGCCTGCTTTTAGAGATGAGAGTTCATTAAATTTTCAAGGCCAGACTCGTTCCACATGGGCCCGCTGTTGCGTTGCTTTGTCCATCTGTTATTCTCGCAGCCTAAACCAGAACAAAGCCAGCCCTCACCAGGGTGGGCAGGACGGTTCCACCAACACCTTCAAATTGTTCCGAGTTCAACACCTACATTTTGTACAACCTATATTGTAAATAATCCCTTTTCACTGGTGAGTGACATTCCCCATGAAGAGTGATGGGTGCACACCTTCATCACACGCTTTTTCAGAGCATGTGGGTAGAAATGTGTTTGCATATGGAATTCTGATACATGTGTCAGTCACAGGCTGGAAACAGCAATGGGTTGAATGTTTTTGTGATTGAATTAATCATTTAAGCACAGAAGATGGCATTTTCTGGCTATAAGACAACTTCATAATTGCTTTATAACATCTTTGTGTTATAAAGCAATTAGGAAATTGCTAAAAATTGATCAAAAATTGATTTTTGAGGGAAAAATCCCGGGTGCCAGCACGCAGGTCCTGTGGAGGACACTTCGTTGGGTTTGCCTGTGGTTGTTCTTTTGGGTATTTTTAAGTGGGAGTTTCCCAACCTATCCTGCTTTCCATGCACTGCCATGGAAACCACACTCCCAATTCAATCCCTGAGCATCTCCTGAAAGCCTGTAGATCAGCAGCCTTGCACAGGGCAGGACACTCTCTGGTATTGCACCCATCTGATCACCATTTTCCCCTTTTAGCAGCTTTTGCTTTACACAGCAACAGCACAACACCACTCCTAACCCTGGAATGATTTGTGTGCATGGTCAGAACACACATTTCTAAAGTCATTGCTAATATTACACAATAGTGAGGTGATTTCCAGCTGCAACCAAAGCTCTGATGGTGCTGGGTCCCTGCAGGGCTCCACAGTGTCCCCTCAGAGCTCCCCTCACCGGCACGGTGATAACACAACACCACTCTTAGCCCCTGAATAAAATTTCTAATGTCATTGCTAACATTGCACAATAGTGAAGTGCAAGTTTAGTCACAGTCCCAGCTGTGACTAAAACCCTGGTGGGACTGAGTCCCCTCAGTGTCAGGGCTCCCCTCAGGGCTGCCCTCACCGATGCAGCGATACCACGGCACCGCTCCTAAACCTGAAATGAATTCCCCTTGCGCTCATTCCCCGTATGCCTGGTCAGAATGCACATTTCTCACGCCATTGCTAACGCCGCACAACAATGAATCGACTGTGCCGGGGCCGGCGGCCGCCGGGCTGCCCTCATGGCGGGCGGGAGGGCTCACCTTGGCGGTGGCGTGAGGCGAGGCGCCCTTCTCCAGCAGCAGCAGCGCCACCTTCTGGTTGTCGTAGTGCGCCGCCACGTGCAGCGGGGTGAGGCCGTTCTGAAAGGGCGGGCACGGCGTTAGTGCCTGAGGGACGGGGCGGCAGCGGGACACCGAGGGAAACCGGGTTAGGGGCACCGAGGTGCGGCGGGATGCGGGGGTCCGGGGGGCTGCAAGGGACAGGGGAGACGCGGGGGGAAAAAGGGATGGACAGCAAGGCCATGGCAGGATGTGGCAGGCTGTTAGTGGGGAGAAGCAGCGTACCGGGCGAACCAGAGTGGCAGCTGCAGGCTTTCATCACGCCACACCAGGGGAAACCTGTTCTTTGCCCCTGTGTTTATCCATTGCGAATTTAGGCGGCTTGATGGAACCGGTGCTGCCTGAGCCACAGACACACACCTGCCCTCAGAGACAGAGCAGCCATGCAACCTCCTGCTATGGATCAAACTCAACATGCTGGGTAGCAGCACTCCGCCATCACCCATAGAGACACAACCCCAACAAAGCCACAGCCACCACGCAAAAGCAGCTGCAGCCTTTTTGGGGTGCATATTTCACACAGTTCTTCCTTAAGGAAGAATCCAACACACTTCTGATTTTCTCTTCCCCAGCAGTACCTTGCCAGCAGAATCAGGACAGGCACGACGCTGCAGCAGGAGCTTTGCCACTTCCAGGCTCCCATATTTGGCTGCCACATGCAACGGTGTGAACCCCTTCTGAAAAATTCCAGGAGATAAAACACAGATGTTTGTGTTAAAGGTCATGCTGGCATCTCTTGTTTAAGAACTATGTGTTAAGCACTTCCTCTTCAACCTCCGAATCCATAGTGAACCTAGAAAAAGCAGCCTCTCTTGAAAGCACTTTGAGAAGCATGAAATACAGGAAAATACTTTCCCTTTTATTATTCTTCCCTATTTATGTGCTCTCAGGCTGGCAGACATTTTATCTGATACAGACTGTACTAGCAAAACACACTGCGTGGGGGCAATGAAGGCACTTCTTCAAATTTACACCCCAAACCAGATGCACCTTTTTTCGTTGCATGATGACAGCTTTACAAGTATTTCCTGCATCAGTCATTGCCAGTAACAATGAAACACCAATTAAATTCATCAGGAGAAACCTCCTAACTCAAATCCCCTTCATCCAGTAGGGTTTGGTGAAAAATTGTTTGTACTTGGATTTGTGTATTCAACAGTCACAAAGTACTAGTGAAGCTTAAAAGAGCCCTTCTCTTTGCCTGTTTTAATTTAAAAATTGGTAAGGAAAGCTCATGGATATGTGACAGTAGATGGCAGCCTGCAACGTGCCTGACAGTAATCTTGGGAAGCTGCAATGACCTATTTGCCTGGCACATAAGTGATGTTTAATGTTTATTATCATCATCATCATTTAGTTCCATTAATCCCACCTCAGAAAGAGTTTATATTGGGTAATCCCAAACATTTTCAGTTCTCAAATCACAGGTCTATACAGATATTATCTAGTGGGCTCCATCTTCTCCTATTCATAATTATAGAATGTTCCTGCAATACTAATTGCCATCAAGCAATATGGGAAATTAGGAAAGTATTTAGTGTATTTTTAGCCATTCTAATGTGATTTAACAGCTGGATAAAAGGAGAACAGCAAGCTCTCCCAGTAATCCATGGATCATAATTTGAAAATTGCTGGTTTAGTCTTTTAAACCCTAGAAGACATGCCGTTGTTCATAAACATGTTTTAAGCTCCAGCTGTAAAACCAAGGGTATTTTTATACATAGTGAAAATTATGTGATTCTCACTTATCAAATGCTTTAAATTTGGAAAAGATATCTTGGTATATCATTCTCTTCACAGCTATCTACTTTCTTACATATTCATCTCTCTGTTAGGAATCTGTTGGTACCATTTTTGGCTAAAAACCGCACTAGTGATTCTGGAGAGCCTTTCTTTTATAATCTCAGACAAAATGGCCTGTTGTGTCACATGACACCTCATTTTAGAACCACTGAAAATAGATCCAGCATTCGATGTGACTAGGCAGATGCGGACTTCTGTTTTAACAACATTCCTTTCAGCTAGCACAGGGCAGAATTATTTTGCTATTTAAGTAAATAAGGTATTGAAGAACAAAAGGAGGCCTGTTCATAAAAAACGTGTCATTGCCATCCCCTTTACTTTTTTGGAAATTCTGCCCAAAAAAGCTGTGCCTATAAGACAAAGGAGAAACAAGGGCATTTAAAACCAGTTGGGACCATGTGTTTATCAAGATCTGCATTTGCCTTTGGTGACAACCAAACCCAATTTTAGACTACAGCAAAGTAAGTTGAAATTTGATTAACTTGTGACACATTACTCCAGTCTACTGAATTGTTGCTGATTAAATAAGAACACAACAAAAGGCCAAAACTACTTCAATTTCTCAGTGTGAAAGCACACTTATCACAAAGCAGACCCGCTCCTGTGCCACAGGCACAGGATGTGAAGTGTTTTGCCTCACCTTGGTGGACATGGAGTGAGAGGCGCCGGCCTCGAGGAGCACAGAGGCGACGTCGAGCTGCCCCTCGCGGGCAGAGATGTGCAGCGGGGTGTAGCCGTTGGTGGTGGCGGCGTCAGGGTGGGCCATGTGCTGCAGCAGCAGCTGCACAATCTCTGTCTTGCCCAGGCGAGAGGCGATGTGCAGTGGGGTCTGTTCTTCCTACAACTCAAATCGAGTGGGTCGTTAGTGCTACGGAGCCACCCTGAGCATGGCATCCTCCCCACAGACCTTCCTATGCATTTGTCTTGCAGAGTCATAGGAAGTGATAACAGAAAAGATGGAGTAATGGAGGAGAGGAAGGTGGTGAGTGATTCTTTCCACTATGGTTTTAAGAGGAAAAAAAGCATTGTCAGCAGAACACCTACCCTGGCTCGGGCATCAACCAGGGCCCCATTCCTCAGGAGGCAGCGAACCACTTCCACCTGCCCGGCACGTGCTGCCATGTGCAATGCTGTTTCTCCACGCTGCAGGAAAGGAAAAGCATTTCAGTGTCCTAAACTTCCATGAAGAAAGATCTTTGCCAGTGTCAGCCCCACCCATGACAACTGGTGCTGAGACCCAGCCTTCTTGCCAGCTGAGACTCTGGCTTCAGCCCCAGGGTGGGGTGTATGTGTCAGTGTACCTGGGAATGCCTTGGTTTACCAGCTGGCCAATCCCAGACAAACAGCCTCAACCACTGACACAATGAAAATCCCAGCTTAGGAAAATTCTGTCAGATGGACTTGCCCTGGTCACATATGTCCCTCAGCTTTCTGTGTAACAGGGCATCAGCTCACGTGCCACACGGGAGATGAGAGTACACTGAGACTGTCTCTCTCTAGGGATTGCACAGCACAGGAGCCTCAAGATGGAAGGGATTTTTCCAGATGGTCCCTTCCTGCACACTGTGTGGAGCTGGCAGCATTAAGAGGCCTTGCAACGGCTGAGCACAACTCAGCCAGCACATGAAATGTGTAAAATCTGTACTCAGCAGTGTGGCTGTCTCCAGGCTGTGGAATCAATCTTGTTTCAAGCCTTTTGTAGCTCACAGAATTGGAAGAATATGAAATTTTGGAAAGCTGACTGAAGTGATATGGAATTTCAGATCAGGAATATTCAAAGGATTTACTTTTTGTATAGGTTTTCAAAGAAACATTGAAAATGAGGATTCCTTGAGGACAGCATTCCTAGTTTAATTGGGCCCTGTCCTTTGAGTGCACTGTCCCAAAGTGGATTGAAACGATCCCTGTGCAGCTCACCAGCATCTGGTACATCAGGTCCTGGGACAGCTCCACAACCAGGAGCTCTATTCATCTGTTATATCATGAGAACACAGCAGGACCCACCATTTCTTTGTGTTAGTTGTTCATATTTCTTACAGCAGAGGTGGAGAATATTCTATTGTAAGGCCTTTCTCCCCTCAACTACCCATTAAACTGCAACTGCCAAAATGAACATTCTAGTCAAGACATTTTACATCAGAATCGGGAATCATGTCTGCTTGTCCTTGTCTAGATGTAGGGAATGAAGCAGCCTTAGCTTGCCTGCTAATAGGGACTTTTAATTACAACAAACCCTCTTCACCAGGAGTTGACTTAGCTTGTCATTTTTAAATTAACATTGCATTACCAGCTATGATTAGTAGGTACACAACAACAAAATCCCACAGCCCTAGCTACAAATCTCAATAATTCCATCTATATTTAAAGTTTATTACCTGAAGAATGAGCTGTTTAATATGTGAAAAAAACTCTAAAGATCAAATTTCTGCACTGACCCTTTTGTGCTTGAATTAGCAAAACAAATTAGATTTTGGAAACAGTAATTCATCAGGGAACCTCAGCTTACCAAGTGAAAGCCAAGACACCTGTATAGCAGAGATTGTAAAGTGTTGAACTTTGCACACAAATCCCTGGTAATACAATATTTTTAACTGCTTCCACAAGGATTTTGTGTCGGGTTTTTATTATCAATAAAGCTCTTATATAAAGATTGCTTCCAAAACAAAGTAAGAAAAGTCTGTTGTAATGATTCACATAAACAATTTGGCATGTTAACAATTTCACTGGGTTCCATCTAAGATTTTTCTAGCTGAGAAAAACTGATGAGTCCATTGTACTAGGATTACTAAATTTTTGTCATTTTTGTTGTTGGGAACACTTACCTATAACCTTATGTACTGAAAAAAAGCTGCTTTCCAAGTACAGGTGGTCCCAAGATGAATATTTGTTTATACTGACAAATTCAAACAGTAAAATGTCTTATGAAATACATATCAGATAATCTCATCTCGTAAAATGTTGGTTTTGTTGCTATTTTTTTTTTTTTTTGGTAACTAGGCTGTTGGTATACAAACACTGATTTCTATGGTAAGTCAGGTTCTGCATTTTGTGTTACATCCCAAAGGTCACATTTTCCAGATTTAATCACCAATTCTTGGAATTTCCCGTCTAAGAGGAACATCTTGAGTTTCCCAGTTTTGCTTTTTGCTTAATTGTTGGGGTTTAGGCGTTTTACACTCTTTGACTGACAGGAATGACACAATTTCATGGCAGCCAGTGAAGTTATGCAGGCAGAAATCAGAGCCATTTGGACTTGAATTTCATCCTTCAGAACAGAAACACAGATTTTGTAGGATTTGTCTTATAATCCATTTTGGGTGTTTTTGGTGAGCTTTGTCTGTTTCTAAGGAAAACTTTACCTACTCGAGCATTGTTGTAGAACACATGAAACCAGAGATGGCTCATGACACACGCAGCCATCACTTTCCCCTCTTCACTAAAAGTGCTGCCATAATTTGCCCTAAAATGCAAAAAGTATCATTAAAATGTGACCTTGGGTTGAGCTACATGGTAACCAGAGACTTTCTGTGGGTCCTGAGCAGATGGTTCTGGTGCAAGCCATACTCACAATGTTAGTGACATCGGGAGAGGCTCCGTTCTGCAGCAGAAGGAGGACTATGTTCAAGTGGCCCATAAATGCAGCCACGTGTATTGGTGTGAGGCCCGACTGCGAAACAAAGCAAGAGCAGTTTTACTCCTCTGCACGGCTGGAGGGGTGGGCTTCTTCGTTTAAATAAAACATATGGGAAAGTGAGGCACCACAAGAGAGACAGAAAGAAGGAAGAGAAAAAGGAGAGAGAGAGAGAGAGAGAGAGAAGGAATGTTTCTGCAGGACATGAAACATTTTGCTACCTCTGTTATAGCCTGGATTGAGGCCCCATATTTCACCAGGAGTTCCATGACTTTGATGCGATTTTTCTTGCAGGCAATGTGCAGTGGAGTAAAACCATTCTGTGCAAAAGACAGTGATGTTAGTTAGAAACATGCAGCTACACCTCCCACACAGCTCCGTGCTGGCACACTGGGAGCACAAGGGTTAGGCTACCACAAGCAACTGTTCCCTAAGCACAACAGGTTATACATTACAGACATCTCCCACTATCTGAGGCACAACAAAGCAGTGCTGCTGCTTTCTTCCCAGGCAGGGGAGAGAAAGGGAACCTCCACCTCCACACTCCACATACAGATACACCCATCCTGACTCTGTGTGTGTGCATGTGCTTCCTGAGGCTGCACACATCTGTGAGGAGCACTCCTAAGAGTGTGAGGAGCTTCCCAAGACTGCCTAGCAGAAGGGAAACCGAAGAAATTACAGTGAACACTTAAGAATCAGTGCCTTTATAAAGCATTTCCTCTGTCTCTCTAGGTGAATCATGGAATCACGGAAGGCTCCGGGTGGGAACAGCCCATCTCCTTCCACCTCCTACCACGTGCAGGGACACCTTCAACTATCCCAGGTTGCTCCAAGCCCCATCCAACCTGGCCTTGGACATTTCCAGGGATGGCACAGCCACAGCTTCTCTGGGCAACCTGTGCCAGGGCCTCACCACCCTCACAGGGAACAATTTCTCTTTAATATCTAACCTAAATCTACTCTCTTTCAGTATGAAGCCACTTAAACTGAGTAAGAGAGAGGAATCGAGTACTTCTTCCAGATTCCACCTTAATCTGTCTTTTTATTTGAAATCTAAGGATCTGTGTGTATTTATTTTTATATTTATACATCAACCTAAGGTGTAATATCCATGACTCTGTGTGTGTGTATGTTCTGAGGCACCTTAAATGAAGAACCACCCCTTCAGCTGTGGTGTCATGATAATCTGATGACAGTTAATGCAGGTTAAGTGTGTGTTGAAGCTGGACAAACACATTATTCACTGCACGTGAACATTTTAGTCAAAAGCACAGGTAATATTTTTTAGATAATGTTGAAAAATTGCTACATTTTCTAATGAAGAGCATCAGTATTGCCAAACAATCAACCAGCAGTAACCAGAACCCAGCAGTGAAATCTTAGTTTATGGGAAGAAATAATCACGTGACAATTATTCTACAGGCTGCTTCTGTTAAAGGAAATGTTAATTACTAGTTCATTTGAAGGTGCTTTAAAGCATATACACATTGAAAAAGCTGAGAACTCACATAGTGCTTGTATCCCCAAAGCATTGTGCAAACATTAACAATTTTTTTTTAAATGTAGCTGAAAATGAATTTTTTGTAATATTTATTCCATCACTGAACTCTGCTGAATATTATTACTGTTTCTCCTATTTCTAAAGAAAGAATCAAAACCATTTGATATTTTACCTCCCACACAACATCTCTCAATATATTTCATAGGGAGTTTTACTGTTTCAGAAGTTTCCATATTTTTCACTGAATTTCACCACCTCAATTGATTTAATTTTGCTACTTCTATTTAAGTGAGGAACAGTTTGACGGGGGAGAGGAGAAGGGAGGAAAAAATGTATCACTAACACAAATTATGAGCTTCATTTAATATATTAAACACTATCAACAAGCCAAAGGCGACAAGTCCCTGATGGGAGACAGAGAAAAGGGGGGGTGGGAGGGGAGAGGAGAAAAAACCAGTTTGATGGGAAGAGAAGCAGAGAGGCAGCAGCCCCGGGGTTTTCTCCTTTTGTTTCACATGTTTCACGGGGAGGGATGCATGGAGGGAGGGGAACAGAAGATACATTTCTGGTCATGGAAGGAAAGAAAGAAGATGTAGGGGGTATGTGTGGGTGGCTGAGGAAAGTGCAGCTAGAGATAATCTGAAGACTGGCAAGAAATGCAAGCAAGGATGAAAAAAATGTCAAAGAAGTTTGACCAAGTGAGCATGGCACTGAGAAAAACAAAGCAAGAAAAGAGTAAGAGGAGGAAGCAAAAGGAGCTATGGGATTTGTGGGTATGGAAAGGCCAAGAAAAATGAGAGGGCAAAAGAAAATGGTGTCAGCTCCAAGGAAGTAAAGGACAAGGAGAGCCTCCACAGAAAAGCACAGTGGGTCCTGCTGTGGGCAGGATGCTGGGGAAGGCACCCAGCAGTGCCCTGCAGTGGGGGTTCTGTGGAGGCCCCCAGTGCAGCTGGCAGTGGCAGAACCCTGGCCACGCAGGAGCATCTCTTTCACAGACTCTTTCACAGACTCTTTCTCCCCCTGACAGAGGGCAATATATTGGTACGTGGACTCCCAGCCAGCTAGCAGAGAAATTTGTAATCTTGTCTGGCTGTGGATATATTAAAGGCTCAAAATGTTTCCAGAGTCAAATGTGATGTTTTTCTCCTTGTTAGGGGCAATGGTGAGCAAAAGGAATCACACCCGGTGTCCTGTAAACATAAGAACTGCTCTTTGACAAGAAAGAAAAATGGCACCTAATAGAGGTAAATGTCATAATTTGATAAATGCAGAAATATTAGCTTTTTAATATGTTTTCCCTATACCATTTAACTTACTAATTCAGTTGAAAGCCCAGAAGTTATTTGTGTATTGCATCACCCAGTATGGAAAACTGAACCATTAATTCAGTAAAACACCAATGCATACATCAACATCAGCCAGAACCATCTCTGTTTTTAGGACTCTTCAGAACTTCCAGACCTGACACTACAGCCACTTGCCACGGGGTGTGTTCCATGCCCAGGCCTAAGGATACAAGGCCCAGCACTGGTACCCAACAGGTGTGACAGCCTCGTGGCTACTGCACCTACTTAAGGCTGTGGAGTTGGCTGCCAGCTCTCACTCAGCTTTCCTGGTAAGAGCTATCAGGCAGCTTTGTTACACAAGCCAGGTGGGACAGGTTTACCAGGGCCCGGGCGTTGGGGTTGGCTCTCTTGTCCAGCAGGAGTTTGGTGACACGGTAGTGGCCGCAGTGAGCGGCCACGTGCAGGGCGGTCAGGTAGTCCAGCGTCACGTCGTCCACGGGAGCCTTGTGCTGCAGCAGGTGCTTGACACATTCCACGTGGTCCCCCTGGGCTGCCATGTGGAGTGGGGAGAGCCCATTCTGTGACAGAGGAGAACAGAACAGCAGCTTCTAGTAACCCGACTGTGGCACATGTAAGAAGGACATTTGTTGTTGTGAGGTGCTGCTCAGTGGGTTCTACTATTATACAACTATCTTCCTCTCATTAGTTTTACCAAAGAGACAGAATTTGTAGGAAATGCATTAATTTTAGGTGTTTTCCAGATGTGAGAAAGAACACACTGAAATAGTTTTCCAAGTCTGAAATAGTTTGTAAAAGCAATTAGGAGAAACGGTCCTCGTTCTCATATATGAGAGATCAGAAAATATGTACCAGGAATCACCTCTCAGGAGTGACTGACCCAGTTTCACATCTCTGTGTACTACAGTGTCAGGAAGCAACACAAGGGAAGTGCTGGCAGCAGCACTCCACATCATGTGTTTATAGTCTGATACTAGAGAGATGGGCAAACAAGTGTACACTTTCCATACATTTGGGAAGGATTATGTAAGAAAACCTTATTTTGGATCATTCTACCCATTAACACATCTCCTTTGGGAGGACAGTTACATTCCTGTCTTCCTCCTTGTCCTCTCAGCAGCACTGAAAGCCCTGTGGAAGGTTACAGAGGTGTTCCATACTCTACCAGGGCACACACACACCTTGGTCCGTGCCAGCAGTGGGGCACCTCGCTCCAGCAGCAGCTCCACAACCTGGTCATGGCCACTTCGTGCTGCACAGTGCAGTGGAGTGAGTCCATCCTTAAAGGAAAAGGAGAGAAAAAAAATGAGCACATTTGTCCTGGCACTCTAGGGAACAACCTGCCAAGAGTGCAGCCCCACATGTGTGAAAAAGCTCTTTTTTGACTCCTAACTGAAGCTGGCTCCACAGCACAAAGTTTCCTCCCTGTTCTTCCTTGCACCAGTAAAGGACACTCTAAGGTTACTCTTTGAGAGAGAAAGCCCATTATGTGCTGAAATCTCTTCTCAAAGGATAATGTGAGGGTGCAGAGCCTCCTCCCCTCCCTCTCCTCTGCATGGCTTTGGGACTGCATTGCCTCTCCCTGGGTAATGCCTGCTGGGTTGAGGATGTTCCATAAATCAAGCCATGTCCTTTGGATTGCTTTTGATGCAGGGATGAAACAAGTGATGTTCATACTTGAAAATTTGCTCTAGAATTTTCTTTTGCTTTTAAACAGGCATCAAGATAAAGAAGATTTTAAAACAAGAGAACAAAAGAGAAACAAACAGAACCAAATCTTTCATTTCTGAGACTGAGGGGTGAACACAGAGCTAACAATTCTATTCTAAAATTGCTGTCAGACCAGCAACTCCACAATAGTTTTTTCCATTGCATAACATCATTCTGTACCAAAAGACTTGCTCAGGCTACTACTAATGATCATAGCAGTGGTAGCAAAAGATGTGTTGATGAACTATTTGGATGGGAGAATGAATTCTAGATAGCTTTTGTATAGTTTGGACTTCATGCAGAAAAGTAGTATGAGGCTAGAAAAATGGTTGTGAAAGAATATCAGTGCTGAATGACAGAAAAAAGGTAACACATAGGATATGAAAAGCCAAGTTGTAATCTCATTAGCCCTCAGTATTATTCAAGCATGCACTCCGAGATGTGATCAACACTCACTCAACAGAGGTGGCTTTACAAAGGTGAAACAGGAACAGTTTTTAATTTCAAGAAAAGCCTTCTCCCTTTGAGACATGCTGCTCCTCTTGTGTGACATCAATGCTGTTATTCTAAGGAGCCCATTGAAGAATGCAGTAACAGCTTGATTAAAAGGAGAATGTACTGGTCTGAATTTCTCAGAGGCTAAAAAAGTAGCAAAACTGCAAAAACATGGCACTAAGGACGAGTTGGTGACCCTGCTTCATACACAGATGGACTGTTTACCTTGCTGGGGTTTGGAGGGAACCTGCATCACTATGTTTTAAAATTAAAAGTAACTCTAGACTACACAGTTCCATTGCAACTGCAATCTTATTTTGGCAAGCACTGCCCTGTAACACCCTACAAAAGACAGTTCCAAGAAGCAGAGCCTCTCTCATGCCCAGTTTCCAAGGCACAGAACCCCTTCCAAGTGAGCAGCACCGCAAAGCTCCACAGCTGCAAGGAGCTGAAGTCAGCAGGAGGAATTTTTCTCCCTTACTTATCTACTTTTTCCAGAGGCTTTTGAGACACACTGGTGGGGTTAGGTGTGCCTTTGTGATCACTGTCTCAGAGGCATCCCTTAATCCCACAGAAGATTTGCACTGAAATCCCACAGATGGAAGGTCAACCCCAAAAACAGAACTCACAGCCTTCAGCACTGGCAGATGGGGTCAGTGTGAAGAATTAGGTGGAACTACTTTACTTGTTTTTCATGCACTGAAACTTCAGAGTCCTCTAAACCAAGTCTTTGACCGACTGAGGTATATTACCATCTCATTACCGGAGGGATTCCTACAGATAACTCCCACTGGCATTAAAAAGGTAAGAATATATCCCAAATGCATTTCTAGGGAAGTATTTATTTGGTATTTCTTTCCAGTTTCTGGCCTCTTGTGCTCTACATTTTTAATCAGTGTGGGAGGTTCACTTTCCCTATCTGCGTGGTGGCTTTGATGTTACTCTATCTAATAAAACAGCAAAAAAAAAAGAAAATCGTGTGAGTCCTTGAACAAAAGCAGGACAAATCCCAAGTGGGAGAAAAAGAAGAAAAATACAGGCTAAGAAGCACCTCAACTCCACAAAGATGTCTGGCTAAAATAAAAAAAAAATATAAATAATTTAAAAACATTATTTCTTCTTTGTTCTTATCTACAATTCCCTTTAAGAGCAGAGATAGAAATTTGCTGCCTATCTTATTCTACCCTGCCATAGCTGTTTTGAGGACTTCCCACAGAACCCTCTTCCCTTTCCTCTTTCTGCTCTGAGGAAAACAGCATATATATTTTAAAATCATTGTATATTTAACACTTTAAATTCTTTGCCCATATCTTTTATTCAAAGATGAGGGAAATTGCAAAGAGAGAGCTGTTGTAGTAGAAGAATTAGTACAGAAAACAGTGCAGACAAGCTGACATGAGCTAACATAAAGAGACATGCTGGTGTACCAAATGAATCCTTTTTTGCACCATCATTTTTTTGCCATGAGCCTCATTGCTCTCAAATCAGCTTCAGGAGTTGGCCTAAGTACTTTGTCAATCATTCCTTTGCTAATTGAAGAACATACAGTGACCAATACATCGGGCACATCATTTGACAGGACATTCAATTCTGGGGCAGAGAGACACAGACTTTGAAGAACAGATAATGGATTTCCTATAAGGACAAAGGCTGCCATGCCAGGAGACAAGAAATTCAGCAATTTTATGTGTAAGGAAGTTCAACAGTTATGTCCTTGCCCTGGATGGTGTGGAATGAAGAGTTAAATGTTTATATCTCCCCAGTGACATCCCACATCTAGTGTTCTGCTGTTCCCACACGTGGTTCTCTCCTAACTCACACTCTGTGATGTAACTGACAGCTGGGTCACCCTTAGAAATGACAATGCAATCCCCTCTGTGTGCATGGAAGCCAGGAAATTCCATCAATCCTAATTATCTCTTAAATGGTTCTCAAAATATAAGGAAAACTTGCACTTTTTTCCTTGAAAATCAATCACTGGTCATTTTTTAACCTGCAAAATTAATTCTGAATTCTGTGCAAGGCTCCAAACAGTAGAGGTCAGAAGGATGAATTATTCGGTCATTTCACAAATGCCTTCTTTCAGTGTGAAGAAAGCATTAGCAGAGACACTGAGACAAAAAGAAGCTGTGCTTATGAGGGATTTTTAATGGGGAATGATGTGGGCAGCACATTCACAGGACAGTTGCTCACATTCAGTGCTCATTCAACCAAAACCTGATGATAGACATGAACAGCAAAGGCCAAATTATCAATTAATTATTCTAAACTGCAGTTGCATGTTCTCATTTTCATAAGGGTGAAGTAAAATTTTAGTATTTCATATGCCAAACATGCAAAATTGTCTAAATTTTCTTGACAAATAAAGGGCTTTTAATTTGTTCACTTTTCATTATGACTAAACCTCATCTCTTTAAAAATGAACAAGGCGAGTCTCCCTCTTGCTCCAAGCTCTTGGCATAATTAAACACGCTGTAAAGTATTCCTCCAGGTCTGCCAATCACCACAAATTTGAAAAATACACCAAAAAAAATATACCATGTGCTTGTTTGAGTATTAAGATAGGAACATAACTGCAGATGACAGTCGTTTTCTATATAACTGGCTTAGACAATTCATACAACACCCCTTCCCATTCCTTTGTAAACATTATATGAAGCCACTGAATTTTTAATAGGAAATATCTGCATTGTGATTAGATATTTATAATCTGACATGGCTTTAGGAACAGCAAAAGCTGCCAATGAATTATTACTGCTCTGTGCATGTAGGAAGATGAGGAGAAAATGTCACAGCAGCATTACTGCAGGAACAAACACTCCACAGAGCACCAAGGTACCAAGGCAGGGCCAGGATCCTGCTACAATGGTTACCACTCCCATGTGGAAATGGCAGAGCCAAGCCTATTTTGGCAGAATGCAGATGTACCAAAGGAAATATTATTACTAATAAATCTCAGTAGGTTCCCAGAACGAGGGTTAAGGGGTGTCTGAAGCACGTTCCCCACAAAAAAACCCAAACCAAACCAACCAAATCTGAGTCGCGCTGCCCACAGTTTCCTTCCCTGTGTTTTCCCATTGGCACCGTTCATCTCCATGAGTGACCTGCCTCTTCCTTCAGCTCCAGCTGAGCCTCCTCCTCTCCATGGCCCTTCTCCAACCCAAATGGTGCAGCAGACCTGCTCCCACCATTCCCACATCTATCCCTGCTCCAGCTCCAGCTGCCACGCTCTGGGCACACAACGTGCTTACTTTCTCACACAATAAGCTTTCCCTTCCAAGACTAGATGCTCTCTTTCATTCCATGGATTTGATTCAGCTGTAAATATTCAGGATGAAAGCCTGCAAGAGGAGACTTAAGAAAAGTCCCAGAGCAAGTAAAATTTAATTTCAATGTTGACAAGATTGAATAGGAAGAACGCAAAATGTGTGGCAGCTTCAGTGGCTGAGACAGGTGAGAGTTTTCCTCCCCCTCTGAAGGGTGTTTGCTTACTCCCACAAAAAATGGAAATTCCAGCAAGGTGCTAAAATCCTGTGTATAAAACTGTATTTTAAAAGCAAAAAATCATGCAGAACCAGAAAAGCCTCATATTCTTGTTCTTTCCCCCCCCCACCCCCATACAATTTATAGAGAGAGATGATAAAAATAGAGATAATACAAAAACTGCATTCAGAAAGAATATCCTAAAACCTAGGAATAATAGCCAGCAACATTTTCATATTCTGAAGCTGCATACGGTTATGAGTCCATTATATGAGGACTTTTTAAAATAGAAATACATGCATTTTGGCCATGCTAGAATTGCTGTTAAATGCTGACACTGTAAGAATCCTTAGTGTGTTCCAGGAAGGCTGTAAATGGTTTCCTTCCCTCAAAGTGAGAACTGGTAATTCCCACACTACCCTTGATCACCTGACAGTGAATTAATCATAAATTAAACTTTTCACCATCTTTCAGAGAACAAATTTATGCACATTTTTTCTGATCCCCTAACACTAACTAATCATCAGAATCTGCATGGGTCAGGATTTTGGCCAAATATTAAAATACAATATATAAATAAATAAATTTAAACAATATTATGCCATTGAAATTCTTGCTAATGTATGAGATTGTACAGAAAATATTGGTTTGAGTAAAATTTTGAATATGAAATATTTTAGTATAGGAAATTTTACCCATTAATTAGTGAACAAAAGCCCAGGGAAGGCTTGTATGTAAATGGAAGTTGCAGAACATATACCAGATATTATATAATAATATGTGTTAACATAATATTAAAATATTTTATTATGATACAATAATTGTCTACTGTTAGAGGTGATATTTTGTTATTATATAATATTGTAATACTATCTTTAATGGATAGTACTAATAAAAGTATCCTATTATTGTATTTGAGAATGGAGTTTCCATTTCTGCTTTGGATAAAATTTAAAGAGAAATCAAATTTCGCATTTCAAAAACTTAGTTAAGACTTGGTTGAGAAAAAAATGGTAGAACTTGCCAAAAAAATAAGTAAAATATTGTTTTAAAATACTTAATTGTGTCAAGAGATTTACCAGCATTTCTACACTTTCATGGCTTTGTGAGAAATGCCATAAAATTTCAGCAAATACATTTTGAAATGTATAGAAAATAAAAATACTAATTCCTGCAGAAAGCAGAGCTTTCCTTTGACATGCTGCATTAACTATGGCACAGCAGGACACATGCATCATTTACTGCCTTTGAGGAATAGACTTTTTAATTTATATTTTTAGACAGCACAGGGGCTCGTAAAGAATCATTCCAATGGAACATTTTCAAGCATAGAAAGGTTTCACAGATTAACTTTGCAAAACTGAAGTGCCGAAGCTCATCTGCATTCTGCTAAAAGACGTTTTTGCATCTTAATTTATACAGCATCAGATGTCACACAACAAAGCAAGCTAAAAATAAACGGAACGAAAGCAGCGAGGCCTGTTTAAACTGCAGAGCTTATTTTGATCTGGTGTGGAGCACAAGAACTTGGCACTGGAACATCCTAGTATTTAAATTCTGCTGTTCTGTGACCTGCTGGAAGAAGGCAGGTGTTCCTGGGAATCCAAGGGAGGGCAGCAGGGAAAGCAAGGTGTGTTAGTACCGCCGTGGGGCAGGTGGGGACACAGCACATGCACCACACCCCAGCCTCCTCCACACAGTATGGACTCACAGCCTGAGCCAGGAACACCAGGGGAGTGCACAGAGCACAGGGAGAACAGGGACACACCGAGATAATAGAAACAGCTGACACAAAGACAGGGACAGCACAACCAGAGCTCTGGAATCTTCCCCACCGTGAGCCTTGGAGCAGGGAAGAGGTGGGAGGTGGAGGTGACAGGAAGCTGGGGAGCCTGTGCAAGCTGGGATACGTGTGCCTTGGGACACCTGTATGGGTTTTCAAGGATGTCTTTGCACTGACATATTGAACCCATGTAGCAGCTGACACAGGGCAGGGAGCTGAGACAATGAGAAGACTAAAATTGGTCCCTCCCCCTTACGTTGGGCAAATCCTGTTCTCTCAGATACATTCACAACTGGGCTCAACCTTTGCAGGTGAGCAGGGATGGGAAAACACTTCAACCTCTTAAAGTCCAAAACATCCCTCACAATCATCTGTGTCAACTTGTCTAGAACAATATCTAACTGCTGAACAGGAAATAGGTGAATTCAATACTGCCATTCCAAAGGTCAGATGAACTATTTCTGGATGGCATGCTTAGGGGCATGTTGGAATATCCTGACTGAAGTATATTATTAGCATTTCATGCCTCTTTTCCATGAGATTTTAGGTGTTTATTGTGGAAAATGTCAGCAGGGGTGATTTGCTGCACACCTGCTTGAGATGCAACTTTTTCCATCAGCAGTAATTTTTAAAAATAAAAAAAAAAAATAGTGAGATATCATTTCATAATCAGAAACCAAATCACAATCGCATACAGAGTTCACAATAATCATGACTGCCTTCAGAGCATATGAACGAACAAATCGTTGATGTAATTAATACTCAAGTAACTGCAGAGGTTGAATCAATCCCAAGGGTAGCTGGCTGCAATATCTTCTACCTTCTTCTATCAGGTCAAACAAAAACTCTCATGTCCAGCTCTAAACTTTATGTTCTAAAACACTCTCGATCACTTGAACATGTAGTTTTGCAGACCAGCTGCCTAAAAACCAGCAGCTCCTAAGAACAAGCCTTGTGCAGCTCAGTCTGAAGAAATGACAGTGTTTTCCCAGACGATTCCAAAATCTCATTTGAAATAATTAACCCTGTCCATATAAAATGATGGGGGGGGGAGGGGCGTTTTGCCCTGAATGACTGTGAAATCACCCATAACAAAAGGGCAGAGAGATGATGTGACATTTCAATAGGACAACTGGGAGGAGGAAGCCAGTCAGAGTCACCCAATTAACATCCCATGCTTTGTCTGAGGAAGAGACGTGGTTGCTGGCACTGAGGAGGTTACTTGTCCCTGTATCACCTCTCCAATAAAAATGGACTGAGCCCACCAGAGCTTCCACAGGGCATATTGAGACTGGCACAGACATTTAGGGGTCAGGGGAGTGAAAGGCTTAGCTGAATCCAGACTTTCCCTTTCCTTCTGCTGTGCATCACATGTGCTGTGCATCATCTTGTGTCATGCAAAGTTGGACCAACTAACGGGCTTATTCCCTAAAACCCACCAGTTTCATCAGCTTTTTCTTGTGTGATGTAGGCAGGTTATACAGGAGACTAAAGGAAATAGTATTTCTGTCTCCTACTATCACTAATACCAGCTGTTCTTTACTCTGACACCATATAAAACAGTCTACATAAAACAAACACATAAAAAATCCCCAAAAGCAAGCAAGGAAAGAATCCCAGTCCATTCCCCAGAAGGGACAATATCATATTCAGGGAACAGAAAGACTCACCCTGGTTTTGGCATCGATCTGCCCTCCGCGATCCAACAAGAGCTTCACCATGTTTGTGTTTCCCCTTTTGGAAGCCACATGCAGTGGGGTGATTCCATTCTACACCATGAAAAGAACAAACAATGAGCTGGATGGAGCTGAAGGTGTGCAATGGGGGTGAATTTGTGTTTGGATCACGAAAGATGAGACCATTACATCAGAGAGAATAAACGAGAATGTACTAGAGCATCAGAGCTAGGCACACACCATAGAAGCTAGAGTTAGTAATTCCTTCCTAAGCAAGATACCTTCCCCATTGTTTTGGGGTCCTTGAATAAAGGAAACAGAGCATCTGCCCAAGCAGCAAACATCGCAGCCCCAGGGCCAGACAAATACACAAAACATGTATCAGAGTCCCAATGAGCCAATAGTCACAAAACACTGATGCATTTCAATCACTGCAACGTACACAGAGGACACAAATGCGTCACTCCTACACAAAGGAACCTTCTTGTGTAGTGCCAAGGGCATAAAGGAGTGGTAGGCTGTGTAGGCTGTGTAGGCTGAAAGTCCTTGAAAACACACTTTGGGTGAGGCAAGAGGTAATATTAGCAGCTACTCCAGGCTGGAAACAGGAGCGAGTCAGTCTGGAAGGCAGAACCCTAAAGTAATTTAAAGTGTGTCTGGCAAAATTAAACAGCAAACTTGTGACCTGGGAGCTAGGTTGAGATTACCAGAGGTTTTCACTTCAAACTACATAATGTGCAACAGCAAAGACACTGCACTATGTAACTTTGCAGTTATTTACCATAAAAGAGTAGTCATGATTAATTAGTTCTTTTATTGTTAAATTTGTATAACAGCAATATACTTTACTTTCTGGTTCTGAAATACAGTTATATGTGAAGACATCAAATCAAAGTGCCATAGCAAATATTGAATACCAGAAAGCCAATCAATCCTACATCTGTTTCCAGAGTACATCTAACAAAGAGAAGAACGGAAGGGAGTTGACACATTATAAGAGCATTTCTGGAGCTGGCCAAAGGATCCTGCTTCCTCCAGCTGGGAATACTGGCTGTTACACAACTGCCAAGGCTTCCAGTGCATTGCACGGAGACAACCTTTCAGAATTACTACAAAAAAGACATCTTTGGTCCCAACAGAACTTCAGCATTACTTTGCTCCTTCCTTCACTCAGCTCTTGCCTAAGTTACCCAAGGAAGCCCTCCCATTCCTGTAGGTCTTTAGGAGGAGGAAGATGAGGGTGTGAGCCCATACCCTGGCGGTGAAGTCGACGGCAGCTCCGCGGTTCAGCAGCAGCGTGGCCACGTTGACGTTGCCGTAGTGCGCGGCGATGTGCAAAGGGGTGAAGCCGCTCTGCAAAGGGAAACAGCCTCGTCATGGAAACCTCCTCATACAACATCACCAAGTGAGCTACAGCCTGAGTTTAAATTCTGCCCAAATAATGCACCGTGCCAATTTTATCCAAACCTATAATAGAGTACAGCCTTTCAGGCAGAGAGGCCCGTTTTCAGGTGGAAGGTTATCAAAAGTGCTTCATTCTTTCATTCCCCAACTCAGTCCCCTGCATCAGTGGCTAATAAAAGCAGTTTTCATCACAGAAAATATTAATATATTAACCATTCTTAAAGAAAATAAAGCAAGCTCCTTATTACCATTTGGAAGCAACATGGGTCTTTTAAGCTGCATCTATTTTTTGGGTTGGAAGAATGACCACAAAAGTTGCTGGGCTTATCTTACTCCTCTTAGAAATAGAAATATGGACATCATATTTCCTATGGGGTTTTTTTGGTTTGTTTTTGTTTTTCAAAAGCAGTAATTATTCAAAACATAATTAAAGAGTTTGGCTTACATGAGAAACTACTTAGTAGCATAGTAAAAGAATCATAATTATTTATATTTATGTACAATTTGGATTGTAAAGGACCTGAAGAAACTTTGTAATCTATAAATCAAAACCTCACATTTTATTTATTCTAGTTTTGAATACTAGAAGGTGAAACCTGCTCCACCTATGAGATGCAGAATCACTTGACAACAACATAAAAAAAGATTAAATTTTCAGAAACTAGGACAGAGAGCAAGCTTTTATTCTCGTAAGTAATTCAAGTAGAAAGAGTCTTGCTTTTGAGGTTTCCCTGAAGAGCTTTACACTGATTTGATTGGATCTTGCTGATAGTTAGAAAGGGAGGAATACTTCTGGCTTCTCAACTACAGTGTGCTCTCAGCTAGGTTTCCTTCCTCTCAGTAGCCAAACCACCATTTTAAGCTACTCCTGGAACAAAGGAATGTGGGCACGTGCTGCCCTCCTGCAGCAGGCACTGTGGCACCCCTCGCCATTTCCCTCAGGGAAGAACCTGCCCATGGAACACGTGCCCAGGGAAGATGTCACCCTTCAGTTCACATCACTGCTGCCTCCTGGCAGCCTGCTCATGTGTGCACACACCAAGAGGGAAGCACCTTCCCATGGGCACGTGCATCCATAATTCATTCCCTCCTCCAGCAGGGAAAGTCCACTATTCAAAAGCTGGTATTGAAACAACAATCATATTCTTGGAAATTGTTCTTTCTCCTAAAAGTGGCGATGATCTTTTGGGAAAATCCCAGTCCCAGCCAATCAACTCCATGATTTTTAGTGGAACTAAAATCCATGTAAGAAATTTGTTATTTACTGCAGGTAAATTCTGAGTATGTACTGTCCCTGAGGGCTTTGCAAAACTTTATGGAAAAGATGGTAATAATAAGAATGGTAAAAATAAGCAGATGCCCTGAACAAGCTTTTACCTTGGGGAATTTGATTATGCTTATTATTGTGAAAGACAGCAAATTAATTTTATCATTATTCTGGCTGAGCCAGACACCCTGATTTAGTTATGCCAAGTGAGTGCATTTTCATAATTAATGAAATTGAGCTAAAAAAGCATCTTTATCCTCTTAGCTCCATTACTCGCTTCAGACTCCTTTGGACTGATGTGAATTCTCAAAAATGTCCTTCAATATTGACACAAATAAAAAGAAATTCTAAGACAAAGGATGAACAAAAATAGGGGCTTTGAGGCACAAATTTCTATGTATTAAAAAAAAGTTATATCCTCACTTTTATTACTAAATAATAAAGAAATATTGGCAAAGAGCAGAGAAAATAATAATAAGTAACAGAAAGAATAATTAAAAATTGTTGATCTCGGTACCTCAGTCGTCCTATTCACCATCATCTGATGCAGCATGGTTTGGGAAAAAGAGGAACAATATTAAAGACTGGCCGCAAAACAAAGAACTATGTTGCTTTTTCTGAAACGAGTTATGCTGTTAATTATGGGAAAAGCCATTCGAGCATGCATTAACTTTAAACACAACCTATGTTCCCGTGGGCAATAAACGAACCAGTACCCTATTTAATAAGGAAGCAGTGATTCTGCTTCCGTTCCAGTGGCTTCTAGTTTGCAAATAATGAGAAAAAGCCGGTTACCAAAGAAATGGGAGTCATAACTAAAAAGTGAAAAAACTAGCACTTTGTAATTACTGCGTGACTTAACGCCGCAAACTTAACGGTGTTACTGGTGATACTGGTGGAGTGAGTTGTCCTTTCCCGCCGGAGCAGTTCCGTTTCCCCATGAGGATGCAGGGATTGAAGGAGCTGTCCCCGGGCCCGGAGCCCGCCCCGTTACCTTGGACTGCACGTCGGCATTGTGATCGTTCTGCAGCAGCAGCGCCGCCGACTTGGTGTCGTCCTTCCTGGCGGCGATGTGCAGCGCCGGCAGCCGCACCTTGCCCTTGGTGTCGTTCTCCAGCAGGATGGCCACGGCCTGGTTGTGTCCCTGCTGCAGTGCCACAGCCAGAGGGGTGAAGCCGTCCTGGGGGACAGGAAACAGGGGCTGCTCAGCCCAGCCCGGATGGCCTCGGGGAGCTGCACCGCGCCCTTTGCACACACCAACTCGGGAAGCGCATTCCCAGCTGTTCTCCACCTCTGCGCTCCATCTCCAGGGATGTGAGATTGGAGGCACAACGTTTTAACTCTTTCAAACACCTTCAAAAGGCTTGCAAAGATCTGAAATGCTCTGAAAGATCTTTTACACTTCAAAGTAGTCTTTTCTTAAGTCAAGTGGAAGCAAAGGATCATTCTACAGCATCTCTCTTAATTACTTCTCATCTTCAAATGGGCCACAAGGCATATTTTGAGCACATTTTGGTAAATTTACTGAGCACTGAACAGTATCGATGTGAAAAATACAGAGAGAATATGTTTCTGAATATCTCACATCTCTGCAAAAAGAAAGAGTTTCAAATTTGTTTGCTGCTGTTCCCATTCCAAGTTACACACGAACCATGAGTCAAGAAATCCAGATCATGCTTAGGAGCATGATTTGAAGGAGGAAAACATTGCATTATTTATATTTTTTGGAAAAGGAAAACCAGCAAAATCTCTTTGCTTGTCATTCATAGCTTAAACTTTGTTTCTAAATTAGTTTGAAGTTGTCTTGCTCCTCCACATGTGCCTGGGATGGCCAGTGCTTTAAAATCCATGATAACATGATAGCAGCTTGCTCTCCTGGCTGAAGTAGTACTGGCTATCAGATATTTCATTCTGATTTCAAACTGAACCCTCACTCTGGTCATGCATCCTCCCCAAGCACAGGTGTGCTGTAACCACATGAGAGATGGGACAGCATTGCTTTGGAATAGGATTATGGAAAGATGAGAGAAGAATAAAAGCCAAGTTAGGAAGGAATGAGAGCTAACATATGTTGAAAGAAACATCTGAGGAATTGCCAAGGCAATTTTTCCCCTCAGTAATCGAATAACTTTCTCTCCCTTTTGCGTCGAGCTGTGGGTAGGTGTGTTGTAACAGCGATACTGCTGTGGCTTCTGCCTGTAATAGAGATTAAATTCTGTAGAGTGAATTAAAAAGGGAGGAACAGGTGACAAAACAGCTGAACTGTAAAGATTATTCTGAGATTGGGGCTACATAAGGTGTTGAAATGGCTTAATGCATTTGCCTTTTGCCTCTGGGAACATGAGAACAAATCCTGGATTAGAGACTCTGAAACCGAGCTCATCCTTACTCTCCTTTTTTATCTGCACATATAGAAGTGTGAGAGGAAATGCAATGCATCCAAAGGCAGTGCAAGTTTCAAGCCTTCAAAGACAAGTTCATCCATTTGATTTGCACCATTTCATCTTGCACCCTTCTCTAGAAGGACACAACTCTTTCTGCCTTTCCCTTCCTATTGGCCCTGGAAAGCGTGGCTGACTGAAGCTTGGAGACAACTCTTCATTTCCTCACCTCCCATGAGGAAGGCCAATCTTTGATGCTAAACAGAAGGATCTCCTCCCTGTATTTCAGCAGCATCCACAGTTCAGGCTGCCATCCTACCTTAGTGAATGTACCCTTTCTTCACCCTATTACTGAGATGAACTCTGGGCACATATGAAAACAATGGTGGCTCAGGCTTTCTTTCAGGAACACACACAATCACGGAAACCATCACCTCAGCAAGACCTGAGCCTAAAACTAACCTAGTTAAGCAGTAAAAAGGTCAAGAACCTTTACTTTACAAGCTACAGAGTGAAAACTGATCTTTCTAATGGCAGAAGACAAATTTGGAGTCAGGGTCGGAGTAGGAATTTATTTTATTTTTTCTCCTCTCTGCCTTTTTTTAATAAAATCAGACTACAGTGTGAGTTCTGTGGATGTCTGCATTCAAACAGAGGCCACATGAATTACAACCATCTCACCCTCACAATTCCTGTAAAATGAATGAATTCCCAGCCAGCAGAAGTTACCGGGAGCTGGCTGCCAGCAGGTGACTGTGGGCTGCAGCAGGGCTGGGCTCATGGAGAGCCCCAGTTCCACCTGGCTCCTTCACAAGGAGTGTGTTTCTGCCACGTTGCCTGGCAATCATATGGGATTTTGTATTTCAGAAAGCTGACATGTAATATGATCATGACATCTATGAGGGGATTACTTTATGAGCTGTCATCAAACAGTACAGTATCCACTGAGAGAAGGGACAGTAAGACAGCTGTTAACGCTGACAGGTTTGAAGGGAAGGAGAGGGAGCACAAATGCACCAGCATTTCAAATTCATCCACTCGTGAAGGCAATCCAGAAAGGGAATCCTGGACAGGCTAGAGAAAACAACAAACATGAACAAAGGCTCTGGCCAGAGAGGAATTTTGCTATAGCTACTTCTCATGGCACATCCACATCCATAGAACAAACAGGAAGATGACACACTTTGCAGCACAGAGCCTGTTCACTCACTTCCTTGGCTGGAATAAAGAACATTTGGCAGAAAGAGGAAACAGAGTGAGCATAGTCCTAATGACCAAGGAGTTTCCTCCATTGCCCCTAAACCCCTTCATATGCAGAAGGAAGCCTGTGGGATTCAGTTCCTCTTGAGATGGAGTCTCCTCTCTCCAACTTAGGTGTCTCTCCTGCTTGCACAGTGCAGGTTTACAATCCAGATCCCCAGTTAATACCATCCTTCTGCCTATTTACACCCACATGGTCCAGCAGCAGAAATAAAGAATCCGTGGAGAAAACAGCCTGCCAAGCTCATTGATGCAATCCCTGTTAGCCATTTGGTTTCCAATTTACACCAGTCACAGCCAATAATGAATACTCACAAGTTACACCAAGTCACAGGAGAGCCTCAGAATCAGTGTAACTTAGGGGAACAGCACCAAGAGGCTGGAGTAGGTGACCTCCCAGATGGTTCTGTGAACCCACCACCACAGAGCCTCACCACTTCTGAATTAAACTAAAATCCCAAAGAAGCAGGTGCTGGGTTAAAGGTTGGACTCGATCTGAGAGGTCTTTTCCAACATAAACAACTCTGTGATTCTAAAAGGAAGCTTGCTAACAGCTACCTGTTGGTGCCAATTGACACAGACAAACCCTCTGGACACAGCCCACACAGTTCTGACTTCCAGTGATCTGAACACACGGGCAAAGAAAAATATTAGAAAACCCCCTCACCTCAGTAGCTGTGCTTTGGTTGGCTCCATTCTCCAGGAGATATTTCACCACCTCAATGTGGTTCTCTTGAGCTGCCATGTACAAAGGAGTAAAGCCATTCTAGGGAGGACACAGGAGAAAATAGTGTCACTTGAAAATGATATGTACAAAAAATAATGAAGCACAAATGGACACATGGCTAAAAATGCATTTGTGTTCTTGTAATTGAATGAAAGAAGAACAACCTTGTATTTTTCCCTTAATAAAGTCATGTTCAATGCCATTTAAACCCACAGAACTCTCCATGCTTTCACACTCATTTTCTTCTGACATATTTTAAGGAAGCAACGGACACACTAATTATTAATACAGCCATTCCTTGCTCATACTGCTCAGAGATGTAAAGCCAGCAATAAAGTTTTATGAAAGCTGACAGGAAAGCAAGAGTTTCCTCCTTTTATTACATTTACTTAACTGAAGACATCATCCCCTGGAGACCATGAAGTCCATACCTTCTGACAAGCTCAGTAGAGATGGCAAAGGCTTAACATACTACATAAAATTTTGTAATACATAAAACATTGCAAAGCATCCAACATAAAGGAACTCAGCCTTGCAAAGGAACAGCTGCATTTCTGACATACAGCAGGTTCAGTTATCATTTCATTAAAAACATACATTAAAATGACCTAAATTTATTAAAATAATTTGCTCTGGGTAAAATGTAATTTAAAAAAATATATTCTAAGTCAATCAACCTACAGTAGAAATGTGAGTTCTTCCTTCACAACAAAGTATTTTAATGCAAACAATTGTAATCAATTACCTACAAAATCTTGAATAAAGAAAGACATGGAAGTGAGCTGTCTGCCTGATCAATAATTTATTTCTAAGAGTTTTTAGGACTCCTAAGAAGACCTTAGAAAATTCTTCAATATTCTGTAGATTACTATGTAACATAAGAGGACATAATTACCTATACTTCTGGCTTGAAATGTCACATTTAACTAGAAAATAAACCATAAACCAGACTTCCAATATGCAATTTATTTGATTTTTTAGTATCTTGTGTGCTGCCACACTGAATGACAGGGTTGTGCATTCACATAAGCATTCAAAATTAATACAAATACAATGATAACCAAAAACCTTGTTTCAGAGAAGCCAATATTATTCTTTCTAGGAAACCTGCTGTGAAAATATTCCAATAAATTCCTAATGAAATGAAATCTCATTTTTCAGTCACTGGGTAATACAGAGATTGTAGAACTGATGTCTTTACAACCCCATTTTGTGTTTATAAATGCAGAGGACCGTTAGGCAATAAACATAATTTATGTTGTGGATGTCATATGATATCTGTCATAAAAGTTGCAGCAAAACTTTCAGTGCTGCTTTGCATAATATTCTGGCATTTCCATCGACAATTTTGGGACATAGAATTGAAAAACGGCACCCAGAGAACACTTAACAGCACTTCAATGCCAAAACTGGGGGGTTGTATTTTGAGTGGCTTTGCACAAGTTATTGGATAATAACTTTACACAGTTATTATCCAATATTCTCAGAAATTATTCAAATTATGGATTCTTATTATAGCCACAAGAGTGTAACCAACATGGTCTGCAGGTCCATCACACCCCAGAATCATCATTTGAAGCTGTGGTCAAAAGATGTAGAAAGGTAATTTAGTAGGGAGAAACACAGGCTTCTGCATTTCTGCCAGGAAAATAAATTATGCACACAGGGAATGACAAGTTAGAGAAGAACTCTGCAGAAAAGGCCCTGAAGGTCACAGTAGTCTTCCAGAGACTGGTCACTGGTCAAGGAGCTCATTCTGCTGTAATAAAGACAACCCTTGCACTGGCATAAAAATGTATCTCCTTAGGGAAGCTATCTTTCTTTGAGAGAAGACTAATAAATGGTGGTGTTCCAGCTGGAAAGGGCAAAGTGAAGGAAAACAGTCTTAAAAGGGAAGGAAGAACGTCTGTTCTGCATGATTATGATGCCTAAAACAAAAAAAAGCAGAGTTTACAAGGCAGCTGGAGGGAAAATTCAGGTTAGACATCAAGAAAAGCCTCTTAACAAGAAGGTCAGGCTGTCGGGCACCTTTCTTCCCTCCAAATCACTGCTGAAACCAGGCAGCAAACTGGAAGCACACAGAGCCAGCCTCTCCCATGTCCCCTCTGGGGCAGGAGCTAGGGACTCAGAGACCTCTGGTCTCCCGGCTGCTCCTCAGACAGCTCTTATCAGGGAGGGGGAGATAAGAGATCCCATCATAATATAAAATGAAGGAAGGCTGTTCACCGAGTAACTGGGAAGGTGCAGGGGATTGCCAAGCAGAGGCATGAGCTGGCAGAGGGAATTAGGAACAGATTGGGTTGTTTTCCATTGCAGTTGTAGGGAACAGCAGAGAGGAACCTGCAGGTAACCGAGCTGGCTCACTGCTCCAGCTCTCCTTTCCACTCTGGAAAGAACCAATGTGGCAAACTACGAGGGATAACTCGTAGTAATTTTCCACTCACCTCATCAGCATTTTAGTGGTAAAGTCTAATCTTTCAAATGTAATACATGCAGTTTGTAAAATCCTTCTAGCTTGGAATATCACAAGGGTCACACCCACTGAATTGGGTGAATATGACAACATTCAAGCCACAGTAAATCAATTCGCTTAAAAGCCTTGAAGAATCTTATTTTTTTAATCAACTCAAGTCCCTGGTTCTGGAACAGAACTAGGACAATAAATCCTGGATTAGGAGACTATAAACAATGCATACATGACTCCATGACCTTTTAATACCAAGAAATACTAAATGTTTTTCTACACAGAGATCCAGAGGAGTGCCCATTCTATCATACCTGTGCTATGATCACACCTGAAACTAGAAAAATTAGGAGAAAAAAATCTTGCACATAAAGTCATAGTATCTTTGTTTTCCTTCAGACTTTATTTATAGTCTGAAACTACTGTATATATTTTGTTGAAATCTGGCTCATTTTGGGAATTACAGCATGCAATGTGCGAAACTGCCTTTACCAGACATGCTGGGAAAGATTCCCCTGAATTTCTCCCCCTGGCAAGGTCAAGCCTGACTTTGTCTGCTGGCAGGGAGAAGTCTGCTTTCTCAGTCTGCTTTCAGGGAAGCTCTGGTTTCAGAGCTTCTAA
This sequence comes from Trochalopteron elliotii, assembly GCA_024734555.1. Taxonomy (NCBI): domain Eukaryota; kingdom Metazoa; phylum Chordata; class Aves; order Passeriformes; family Leiothrichidae; genus Trochalopteron; species Trochalopteron elliotii. The sequence continues at coordinate 324,043 of JANPWX010000179.1, read as the reverse complement.
TTGCAGCGTTCCCAACTGCAACAGTCCTGGCCCTTGGCCAGGAAACTCCTATTTTAGGATTCCCAATATGCCTGCTCTCCTTGGCAGAGCTGTGCCCAGCAGGATTACACGCTAGCCCAGCTGGAGCTCTTCCTTCTCCCCTGGCCACTGGACCCCTGGTGTTCCATCCTCCTCCCCCCACATAGTTCCTGGGATGTGTCTGTCTGTCTGTTTCCCTCACAGTGAGTTTCTCTCTCAGCCAGTCCTGCACTTCCTGAACAGAAATGCTCAAGAAAACCAGACCCTTCCCTTAGTTTCCTTTCCTCTTGTCAATCTAAAACCCCCCTCCCAGTTTCTCAGTTTTTAGTTGCTGAGATCTGTACACCAATACTTCAGCTCTCTATTCTGCTTCTAGAGATATGTCAAAGCCCAAAATCCCATAGCTCCCCAAACTAAAGAAAACATTTTCCCTTGACTTTTGTTTCACTATCCCAAAGTGTTTCCTGCTGAATCCCTGACATACTGGGAGATGATTCTCCATGGCCATACTGCAAGGGAGACTGACCTCTCCCCTCAGCATGTGGAATGGGACTCAGCAAGTTTATTGGGCCAGTGGTGGGCAATTTTTATTTCAACAGATTTCCCTTCAGTTTATGGTCCCATACCCTCCAGAATTAAAGGAAGAATACCGACTGTGACCTGGAAAAGGAGAACTTTACTACATTTTTCTTTCCTGTAAAGCCCAGCTGTGCTATCATGTTCTGTCTGTATGTTTAGATTTGGTGCATCATCTGAAAAATCAAAATTAATTGTGTAATGATATATAACATTCATTTCCCAACAATGGTTTCATCAGAGTATTCCTGGTAAGGACAGAATACTCCAATTTCATTACCCCCACAAATGTGTACTGCAAGATGTTTACTGCTATAATATAGTCAGAATGAGAAATTATCACTAAACAGAGTATATTTCATCCTCCATTCTTTCTACTATATTCACTGATTTACTGGCTAATTGGAGAAAATGAGTAGCTCTCAAATGATTCTTCAAGCTATTAATGTAAATTGGCAAGTCTATATATGACTCAGAATTTGTATCATTAAATTGTCCCCAAGCCGTAATGAAGAACACAGGCTGAAGAAGCAGAGGGATTATTAGAGTATTGAGAAAATCATGCAGTTCTATAGCTTGGTGGAGGTTTATTTCATGGCAGGCTTTCAAGGAACCAAGGCTCCTCTTTGCCTGCAGTACTGAACTGTTAGCTGTGGACTTTAGTGTCCATATACCTACAGTATGCCTATACCTTATGTCCATATATATATACATAGGAATATATGTATATTTTCATACTGGTAAGAAAAAGAGAGAAAATAGAGGTACATAGTCACTACATTTTGCCTATTTGAAGAGGATTCATGAGAGTTAGCAACGTATCCTTTGACTAAATAGTTACCATAAACCCAGAAGAACACAAGTATTTTATTTTATAGGCCCCCAGGAACTGTTTAAGATCATATTGGATGACAGAGATTACCAGGAAAGAGAACTGGCACCTCATGCTATGGTTTACATACAAATGCCCATTTCTACTTAGTTTTACCTAATAAAAACAGATATTGACATGAAGAATGAGACAAGGGTGAGACAAGCTTAGATTATTCATCAAACAGCTGACACACACTAAAAAATCTGTGTGACTCATGGTCCTGTGTTAAAATACTGTTTCATGCAGTAAGATCATGAACATTTGGAGGGCTTTCAAGTTCAAGACCTGTTTCAGGGTTTCTTCTGTTCTTCAGAATATTGCTCCCCTTCAACAAGAACAGTAAGTTACTGATCAAAATCTTTATTCAGCAACAGACAATTCATCTCTTTTCCCCATTTTCTACCAGTCTAAACCAGTGACACCTATGCCTCACCTTAACAGTTCTACCTGCAGGCACTGCTTTCCTTATCCCAGTTGCCAGGAATCTCTACAAGAGAGGAAATACCTCCAGCAAAGGTTATTCTACCCCAAACAGGAGAAAGTTATGCAGGGAAGGAAAAGAGCAGAAGCAGTGGGCACAAAGTGAGCATCACTTTTTCACTATGAGGGGGACCAAGCACTGGTACAGGTTACCCAGAGAGGCTTTGGAGTCTCCATCCTTGGAAATACTCAAAAACCAGGACATATTCCTGGGCAGCTGGCTGTGGCTGACCTTGTTCAAGAGGAGGAGGGGACAAGACGAGCCCCAGAGCTGTCTTCCATCCTCAGCCTTTCTTGTGACTCAGTGAAAAATCCTCCAACAATCCAAGCAATAAACTAATTGTAATCCATGAAATATGAGGGTGACAAATAAATGCAGTCTGCAAGCTAAATTGAAAGTACATATCTTGGTAGAACCATCAATATCACAATTCTGGGAACTTTGCTCAGTGCATTACGCTCAGAGCATTATTTCCAGCCAGTCTATAAATAAACTCTTCATAAGAGGATTATATCTGAGCAGGAGAGATTCTCTGTATAAAAGGGTGAATTAAGGATAGATCGAAGTATCTATGTTAATTGCTTGAAGTCTCTTTTTTGGTGCTCTTAGCTTACATCAAAAAACAGGATTTTAACATAGCAGTAACTTTAACCATTATTCACCTTCATATTTCTTTTTCATTAAAATATATTTTCCATGAAAGATAATCCATACTCCTTTTCATTAAAAAAGATCTCATAAATAATTGAACTATGACATCTGTATTTACATTCAATCTAACAGCAACAGTGAAATTTGTGAAGATAAGGGTATAAGATAAAGAGATAAGATAAAGGGAAATTCATATAATTTAATTTTAGGGTGCCTAAGGAATATCACTTTGTCATACAGTCAACAGAAAGTGGGCTACTCTGAAGAAAGATTGGCCATATTCAAATCAAGAGCTCCTATAACCACATTATGAGAGAGATTCAGTAAAAACACCTTTTAGATACATCCACAACCAAATGAAATGCTGTAGATTTCTGCTGAAAGCACCACATGTTTTCAGAGCAGAATCTTTCCTCCATGCTTCCAAGTGAGCAGTACATTATATATCCACTTGCCTGAGCTATCATTTCCTTTTATAACAAAGCTAGAAAATGCTAGTAAGGATGACACAGAGATTAGATGTAAGTATCTGTGCACATAGAGATGCAGGATGTAGAGTGGCACATGCCTAAGGGGGAAGCAAGCTACTGTACTCTGACCTGCTGTAAAATCCCCCAGCAAGTGTCAGCCAATCATTTAGATGACAATTCTTGCATCCATCACACGTGGCAGATGCTGAGGCCTACAGAGTCCCATGGATTCAAGATGAGAAAAGTAGTCAGGAACAAGATAAGAACTACTGAATTTAGGGAGGCTGGTCCCTAAACTGGTCCAAACATTAAAAAAAAATAATTAAGAGTACTTACTTGTTTGAGACAACAGATTACGAACTACCTTGTAATAAATATTTCTTTTTAAAACGTAGTGACACAGAAGGCTACTACTACTACTGAAATTAGCATCACCCCTTCAGCTGTCCCACGAATTCTCTAGTAATATAAATAGTGTTTGCCACTCTATACTTACACCATGGTAATAACGACAAAGCCCATGGATAAATGATGCTGCCTGGGCTGTGACAAACTTGGCAAATTCATTCATGGGGGATCACCCAGGACTCCAAGAGCAGCATTATGCATATGACACCTGCTGCCTCCCCACTGCAAGGCCCCTCTCTGGGGAAGTGGGAGTCAAAGTCACTTCTGAGCCCAGATGCTGAAGTTAAAGAGCACAAATATTCCATTTCAGCAGCTTCAAGTATCACAAGTTCTTTTCCTCAAGAACAGCAAAGTAATAACAATGCCAAAAACACAGACAGGCAGAAATCAAGATGTTCTATGCTCTGGAGATGGCATTTTTACACCAAGGGAGCCTATAATGGGATGAGAACAGATTGGTCATGCACAAGAAACCACCACCTTGATACTGGGCATAGGTGAGGGCCCAAAGGCTTAGTCAGGGAAGAGTCTCAGATTTGAATCTGGGCACTCTTCCAAAAATGCATTTGGGGTTTGCCTTCTGAAACATGGTAAGGGAAAAGCAGACCTGAAAGCATCCATTTATTTTGTGTGGCTGAAGGCTGGAAGGAAGACAATACTGCACTAAAACAACAAAAAAAAAAGATGTTTCTATGTATTTGGTTGTGGCTCAGTCATCCCCACACTCATAAATATACATGGCCAACATTTGCACTGCCTGGTTCTCACAGTCACCACTGCATCATCCCAGCAGAGGAGAAATAGGGTGTGGTGGTCTGCTGAGCCCTTACCTTTGGCCTGTTGAGTTCCTGCAGCCTCCTATAGTTTATGTGTTCTAAGAATAAGTATTATTGACTGAAGAAACAACTTCTTGTTTCAACCAGAATCTTTCCATCTGGACCATTCATCCTTTCATAGCAGTAAACTAACTAAGACATATACTGTAAATATTTTCAGTTTGTTTTTAGTCTTTGCTGAAATATTTGGTTTTTTTCATTCTTCTTAATGTATTACTTTTGTTTCATCTCCCAAAATCCATATAATCCTCCCAAAGGCATTTCTTCCCTTTTTTTCCCCTCCAGTGAAAAAATAATGAGCCTGCCCCTTTATTACATTAGCAATGACCAACTGTGGCTAAGTGACTCCTCTTGATACACAGCAGCTAAAATTCTACCTCTCTAAATATATTGATATAAAAGCAGAAAGCCCTGTTGGTGGAATTAAAACCTTTTGTCATAATGGAGTAGCAAATACTCTGCAAAATGTGCTCCATTCTGAAGGTTAGATTATCCTTACAACCCATGGGGAGAGCAATCCCTGGTAAAGCAAATCCTAGGGCATCCTGACAGAGACAAGCTGATCACTTCTCTGAGAATCACCTAAATCCTCCCTTTGCTTTTGTGGTAACACGGAATGTGGATGTTCACAGAGCTCTTATCACTCCTTTTGGGAGCACCCATCAGGGCTGGAAATGTGCTGCTCTAAGGATTGCTTCCATCTGATGAGAGGATAAGAATGCTTGAGCAGTCACAACAGCCTGTCCTGTATGGTGACCTAGGAAGTGGTGACCATAACAGGGGCAAATGTAAAGCAAAAATATTGCTTGGCTAAAGTGTTCCCAATGCGCTTAGAGCAGGATGTCGAGGAAAGGAAACCGGAGGGCTTTTAAATAACAAAATCAGCTTGGGGGAGGGCTGATTTATCTAATCCTTGCTCTCTGTATCTGGGTCACTTTAAATAATCTGATGATTAAAAGGTAGCTCCTCCTTTTGTGAAGGCCTCTATACAAACCAGTGGTCAAAATATAACCTGCACTAAAGGGGAACAGGTTCCGTTGTAAACTCGGTGGCAGGAATTTTAAAATTGAAGGGAATCACTTCTTTCTTAGATGACTCCAGGGTATGACAGTTCCCTTACAGTTCCCAAACAGGAGCAGATTGTATTTCCTCATTTTGCCTTCTACTTTTCAGTTTTGTACCTCAATCACTTGGCATTTGTCAAAGCGCCTCATCCTTGGAGGTGCATCTCTCCACAGGAGGCTTTTCTTGACCTTGTGTGGAATGGAAGAATGTCAGGATGGACCCATTCCCTAAGGAAGGCATGGTCAGGACAGCTCAGCATCATTTCTGCAGGGACAGTCTACAGGTACACTCAGTTATGAGGATTGCTACAGTCAGGCTACCAGCACATTTGGAAGTGATTTCACATTGATTTCCAGTGACCAGACATCTCTGATGCGTGTACATGAGTCAGATGGTCCAGGATGACTTAAAGAGAAAGCAACAGGGACAAAGAGTAATTTATCAAAGGAAAGGGTCGGACTGACAAAATCTGGTGTTATTTCTTCTACCTGGTGAAAATTCAAGTACTCACATAAGAATTCATAATATGTCAAAAATGTAGACCTCATTGAGAGGAAGAGCACAAAAAATATTTACTTTTCTAATGCACAAGCAACAACTCAGACTAGGTTTGGGGGAAAGAGATGATGCAGCTGTGGAAGAAAGATAACACTAGGCTCAGTGAAAGTGTATGTGATGGGGGCATGGGTGTGGGTGGATGTGACAGAAGTGAGTAGGCAATACCACTTCCATGTGGAATCTGTTCCATCTGCCTGATGGAACATTCCAATGCTCCCTGAAGACTCTGTCTGAATCTTCCACTGAAATTCAGAAGTACATAGAGGATCACCCACCCAAGTGAATATATAGTTCAGCACGTATGGAATCAATCATCAGTCCATGGGACAGACCTTGTTCTGTTCCACAAGGAAACACAAAGCTCAAAGGAAAAGCCTGGAACACCTCAGTGGATCTGTTACCTACTGTGCATTCATGTTCACACCATCCCTGTGTTACCAACAACTGCAGCCTGGTCAGATCTGCACAGGACTAAAGTCATGGTCAAAGGAGAGAAATTGCAGAAATCGAGTTTTCACCTGATGATAACCTGTCTAGATCTGCTCACTGAACTATGTGTGGAGTCAACCAAGCAAAGGGCTTATAGATACTCATGATATACATATATTTACTATGGAAAATTTTTAGCAAAAGGCACTTCCAACTGATAAAAAAATTCCACACTTGTCCAGTTCTGGGTGGACATATGCCAGCAAAGAGCAGCATCTTGTAGACCTTTGGCCATTGTGGGTGTGCCCTTGTCCCAGCCTTTGCCTGACACACACTCCAGGAAGATGTGAGCTCTCAAACGGCACGCACGCAACTGGAAGTAGAGTCACTCAATTAGTAATCACTGTGCAATTAGGCTTCATATCAAAATAGAAATTACTTCTCTGAAAATAGCAGTGATGACATGTTAGCTCAACAGGAACAGGGTTTTTAAAAGAGGAAGATTAACAAAATAGCAGCTCTGAAGGCCAACAAAAAACTGAAGGGCAAAGCAGAGTAATCTAATAGAAACCCAAAATCTATAAAATCAGAGCCCAGAATGCTTAACAGCCTCAGATAGCACAGATGGGGTTTGTAAACCCAGTGGTTACAGTGGGCTTAATAGCATTTCCTGAGATAATTCTGTTATTTTGATGTTGCAAGGAACTGGAAAATGAGTGTGGTGTTTCAGATGTCATTGCTTGTAAGTTTTGATAAGGGCCAGTGTTTTTATGCAATTTAATGGAGAAAATGAAAGGAAAAACAATAAAGTGAACAAGCTCAAGTTGCAACTACTCCTTTATCTACCAGTTCACCATCAGAGAAGAAATTTTGTCACTATGGGAAATTGTCATCACTGAAAACAAGAATTGCCTTGACAGATACTGAATTATTTAAAGAGGATGTGATGCAGCAACCCAAGTAACTCTCCTGGCACTAAATCACTACCAGCAAATGGCATTTCACAGGGGCATAAAAAAGTGTGAAATAACAGAGATATCAAGGAGAAGATGCAGTACACCCTCAATAGTAACAACTGCTGCTAAAAGATTTAAGGGCAACAATACAGCACCTACTTTTAAAAATTGAATTGAGGGGAAAATATAAATATGAGAAGTTGAGCATTTCAGTTATAATTTCTCACTTCTGTATTGCATTTTACCTTTAATTTGCCTTTTTGTTCATTTCTTCCTTTCTCGATTAAGCTCTTTCCTATTTTTCTTCTCCTTTTTTTCATCAGTGACATGTTGCTAGACAAGAAAACCTGAGATTTTGAGAACTCAAGCACATTCTGTTCAGTCACTCTTTTTCCTTTTTCCCTAACTTCATATTTTTCTTTTTTGACCAGCTGTAGTTATGTATGTTTGAACCTTACTTCATCTGCTATCATAAACCACATGTCTATCCTTTATTAATTTTGGAGTTTCTGGGTTTTTTTCTCTGTAACATTTATCTTCTATGATGTGATCCTTGACACATCAATGCAACCTTGAGCAGATAGGCAGCATTCATCAACTTCATTCCATTCATGGAGCATAAAAAAGTTACTTTATAATTAAGGGACACCTTCCACTTTGGCAGTGGCAGCAAGAGCCTCTGAACATTTCCTGCCTGAAGCAGCTATTACCCATCTCATCCATCTCTTCTGGAAAAGCACGGCAGGCCAGAAGGACACAAACCCAAAGGCCCCAAAGCTGGATGACACCACATTAAGGACTCCCACTCTGGGTCAAGTCAACAGGACTTGTTTAATTAAGACATCTGTATCCCAGCAGTTCCAATCCATCCAGCCTGGAGGCAACCAGTGAGCAGTAATGGGGAAAATGTCCTCCATCAGATTAACTCAAGTCAAGTAGCAATTGCCTGTTAGCAGTTCTGTGTACATTACACAAAGCACCTCATGCTAACAATAAATGTCTTTAAAACCAGAATAATATAAAAAGTAATACCTGCAAACACATTTTGAATCCTAATTGGATTTTCTTTTTTTAATTTAGCAAACCTCATTTATTTTTTCCTCATACAGAAAAGACCTTAGGAAGAATTTTTGAGGTATAATGTTTCACGAAAGTATTATTTTTTAACAGTAATTTCTCTTACCATGCTCAAAACATTAAAGACCTTTTTTATCCTCTAATACCAATGAAAAGGCTGATAAATGTATGAAGAAATCATCCAGCTTGTTCAGTATAAAAGGAGTTTGCTAAATTTTTGAACAAAAGAAATACATTTCTTATCTTTAATGGGAATAGACCATGGGGAGTCACAGACCATCAGCTGTCCTGAGAGAGCTGTTCCATCATTTTGGGGCAAAAAGCATAATAAAGAATATATTTTTAAAATCTTGGAGTCAGGCAACTTAAAGTTTTTTTCCGTTTCTTTCTCTTGTCTTAAAATGTGCTAAAGGAACAGACAAACATTCATTTTGTAAAGACATTTATTCATCTCCTGCTCTCTACTTACCTTAGCCTGCCCATGGTGAATGTGTAACATCAAACAACAGGAAACCCTCCAGGTCCCAGTTCCCCAGGTCTGGGTAAGCAAGGTGTGGAGCTAGTGTTGGGAAAATGGTGGGTTCTTTTGAGGATGTCACCAGCCAAGACCTCCAGAAGGATGCAGTTTCTTTATTATCTATACCATCTCTTCAGCCCCTTATAGCTACAGACAGCTGCTATAATTAAGGCAGCATTTACAATCATTAATCAAATTATTTATTTGATAAATGGATCTTAATCCTAATCAAAGGAAATAATAGGTAAAGGACACCACCCTGACCTCTTTTTGGTGTGTTTTGGAAGGTGTGTTTTGGAAGACCAGAGAAGTTTTATGTCACTGGAAATAAGAGAGCAGTTTTTACAGTTGGTTTTCCTGCCAGGACAAGGTGATTATCCCCAGCTCAAATGTACATCACAAACTTTTGATGAAAATTCTTTCTGATCACATAAGGAAGGAGTTTGGAAGCCTTGAGTAAGTTATCTGCAAACTTTTAGAAAAAAAAAAAACATAAAAAGGAACTGTACAAATCAAGCCCTTGAGAAATTACCTTCTTCATTACTGCTCACCAAATTCCACTCAAATACAATAAATATACACTTTGGAATCTTTTAGGAATTCCTAGCATGCTTCTATAAATTCTTTCAGAAATTTTTCTATCACCAGCAATAGGAGTGCCTGTATCACATAATTAGCATATAATTACTTCAATTCAGTATTTTCTTTTATTCTTCTTTTAAGAGAATGCCTCAATTTGCTTGATTTGTCAGGCTTGGATGTTTAAAAACAGTGTCTAATACCTCAGATCTTATAAGAGCACACCAAATAACTTTTAGAAGTGAGAAGGGAAAAAAGCATCATACCTGAGATTGTGCATTAATATTGGCTCCTTCCTTCACCAGAACTTTGACAACTTCAGCTTGTCCTGCTAAGGATGCAATGTGCAGGGCTGTATTCCCTTTCTGTTAGAGGGAGGGGGAAAATCAAGTTATTATTACCCTTCTTCAGGAATCATTTCATTCAGTAGGTTTTTTTATAGCATTGACGTGCCCATGCCTGCCTGTGGAAAGGCTAAAAGGAAAACAATTTATCCCACAGGTGTTTTTTCCATTGTGCCCGTGGGTGAAAAGCCACTGGATATGATAAAGTCAATTACTGATTTTCACAGATTTGAAAAAATCTACTACTTGGAGCTATACTAATTCTCCTTAAAATAAGGAGGACCTGTCACTGGAAATAAGGAAAATCTGACATTGCTAAAAACTTCTAATGCTTCCCCTGTATTATACTACAAATTATGTTTTTCTCTTTATTTACTACCAATGAGCTTCAGCAAAGACAACTCCTGGGCCAAAACAAAAACAACAGTTTAAATATCAGTGTGGTATTCTCATTATTCTCTTATTTTGTACTTTTTGGGGGTTTGTCTATATTTCTCACATGCATTGAATAAGCTTAGAGACACACATTAATTACCTTAGTGGCAGAATCCACAGCAGAGCCTCTTTCCAGCAATTCCTGCACCAGTCCCACGTGGCCTTCTTTGGCTGCCAGGTGCAGAGCATTGAGCCCATTCTGTAAGCACAAGGGCCAGATCCATTACAAATATCACACACACATTCCTACCTCGCCCTGGGATAAGGAGAAGATTAGGAGCTGGAATACTGTTACATCTCTTAGCTGACTGTCTGCATAAGTCAGATACTTTGGACATGGCTGTTTAAGCTGAGGCTCTGTGGGACAAACTTCTCCCATAGCATTTTTCTCGTAGCAACAAATTAATCAGAACAAACTGTATTTTGTGAGTATCCAGAACAGATTCCTTATTTTTTAATCACAGACTACTACCTTGGGCATCTCCATGGAGCCCAGTATTTCAAAACTTGTGTGTATTTCTGCCTCACTTCACTGTAACCTCATGCAGCCCTGCTGAGGTTCCATCAATACTGAGAAACCACAGGACTTAGCCAAATTTACACATGATGTGTCTATTCAATCAGGGTTATTCCACGCTGATGTAGCCACCCTCAACCCTGGTTTCTCCTCTGGGATAACTGGTATCAAATAGAAACCCAAAAGCACAAAGAGGCCAAAATCGCTGTTGATCACTCTTGACTTGCAAACTGATCCTCAATCTGGCACTTCTACTGGTGTCTGATGAGCACACCTTCACTAAACTTTGAGGTTTTGCAATCTCAGTCAAAAAGGAAAAGAGAATTAATTAAATAAAAGCTAGGATTGTTGAAAAGGTAACCTAAGAAAGTCAGCATTTAAATCCTCTCCCCATTAATCAGGAACAGGATACCTTTTCTCATATAAATTCCTGCCATGGAAACTTGATCTCCTTCTTCCTAGTATCCCCCTTCCACTCAAGGAAAAAAATTAAATTGCAGTCTATTATAGCTGAATTGCCAACCTGTTTTTCACAATCCTAAGGTATTTTTCATGCTACATCAGGCAGGTGACAGCGACAAATCCTGCCATTCCCTCCAGCATTCTCCTGGTTTCCATATTGCAGGCATCAGGACCAATGCTCAGGTGTTTGAGTAACCAGCAGCAAATTCAGCACTGTGTAGTTTTTATCACTTTGCTTGTCTCTGAGTAGTTCAGAGTGATCTCAATTGTGAAATAAACAGGCAACTTTCTGCTTTTATTTGTCCATTCACAGAGGCAGTTGGAGCCTGTAATTCCCACTGAGATTTTAAGGCACTTGGCACTTCACAGGAGGTATTTGATGGGAGTGGGTCCAATGACTCCAGACAAAGCAATCCAAATGCATTTCTGCACCAACTCCATTTGATTCCACATCCATGGAAGCAGCACAGGCAGATCTTGTGGTCAAATTCAGAAGTGAAACTATGAGAAAAGCAAAGGAACTAAAGGAAGGCCACAGCCACAGGCTGCCAAAAGCAGAGGAACTCCATTCTGCAGCCTGGTAGTTAGGAAATGTTAATGAGAAATGTGGTTTCAAACCCCATAATGTGGGAAAAGCTGCAGCAACCAGAACATCCTTATTCCAGAGGAAACACTCCTACTATGGAGCTGCAGAGCCCAGGGGTAGCAGTGGGGCCATGCCCTGGTCAAGGATAAATCCTTAGCCAAAAATATGTGCTGAGGTTGACCATAATCACTATGATGAGGAATACTGCACACGTCAGGGAACATTTTGAAGGTTGAACTTGTTTCAGAAAGCTTTGATCTTTCTTGGTTTTTAATCTCAGCTGAGTATCATCTAACCATAATTGCTACCTACAGTGGCCGAGAGCTTTGAAATAGTATTTTGTGGGGAAACACACAGTGTTCTCCTCACCACTTCAGAACAAAGACCTGTCCTTATCTCTGATCTCACAGATTCTGTCATCAACACTTTCCATGTGAAACTGAAGGGCAGCTTGTCCTCCTCACAGTGCACACAGCTGATGTATTGCTGTGACATGTTATTAACCTTCCTCACTCTTTGGGAAAAAACAGCAGAGAAACTGCAAAACTCATGGCCCATAAACACCTCTGAATGCAAAAGAATGAGGATAAGCCTCTGTTTTAGTTTACCATGTGCCAAAATATGGAGAGAGCAAGGTTTGTGCCAGTGCTTAATCTCTAAAAATACCTGTATTCCTACCTCTGAGCCACATACTTTTTGATGTCACATTATGCACCCGAAAGTCAATATTGCTGCATAAATTAAGTTGCTTTGCAGCACAGGACTTCTTTTTAATTAATTAAAACATGAAGTCCAGCAAAAAGCTTACAGGAAGAAACTCTATCTTAAAAATAGGACTATAGACATTCAAATCCCATAATTCCTTAAATAAAGCAAGCTGGGGTAAGCAGTAGCAAGCCCTGCACTTTAAATGCTGAGGGCCAGCACAACTGAAGCCTTAAAGCAACTTTTGTTCTCTTTCTCCCTAATCAGAACCAACGCTGCAATTATTTCCCAGCCCACGTGGCTGATCCCTGCTACTTCTGATGATGGAATCTCAGATTTAATCAATGCAACTCCTCCATTCCTGTCAACTGGATTTTTGTAGTTCAGAACAACAAAAGTTTCTGACATGTCCCTTTTTCTCTCCCCTGCCCACCAAAAAGTTGGGGAGGGTGAAATTAGTTGTCTGCTAAGCAAAACTGTGCCACATGAGGACAAAGCCTGCACGTGCCACAACTGCCACTTTTGGAGACTCCTTGGTAATTTTAACTCTCATAAAATAATGTAATACTAAGCCTTCCAAGCTGGTTCTTGTTTCCAAGTGCTTCCCTGCTGTGCCTGATTCCCTCAATTCTCTTTCTCCTCTACCACTGAGGCAGAGATATCAATGCTTTCTATCCCATGGAGTGCTACAAACGTGCACGTACCTCTGACTGCTCACAGCACTTCCTACAGTGCCACCCTTGGTATTTCCACCACACTGAAAAAGCCCAGGGATTTCTTGGACATCCTAAAAATCACCAGCCTATTTTAAGCCAGTCCAAAGTCAGTCACTTATTACCCATCAGACAGGTAGTGACACTGCTCTTGTCTGGAAATCACCCAAAAATATTCCCTGCTACCTCTGCCTTTGTATTCAGTTGCCTCACAGAGCAATCCTCATGCAATGGAAGCTCTTTCATCACTGCCTGGTTCAGCATCAATCCTGCTGTGCCATTTACTCCTTCTGGGACGTCACCCAGATCCAGCAGCTTCTCCCATTCCCACCTAGCCCTGTTGTGCCAAAGCAAACTGACACCATGGAAAAGTAATGTCTTGGCAGAGCATCAGATCAACCTGTAGTTCAAAGGGCATTTTAAATCAGCCAAGTCAGTGCTCTGTGGGCTTTTACACCTTTCCTCTAAGCTCAGCTCTAAGTGACATGTATAGACAATAACTTGACAGTCATAGAAAGCTCAACTCACCTTCTGCTGGTGAAACTTAGTGAGGATGACAAAGAACTTAAAACATAGAAATGGGGAAAAGAAAGTGTTTGAAGACAGTGGGGAAAAGGTTCTATGATAACAACCCAATAGCAAAGCATAACTTCAAAACACAATGAAAATTAAAAAGCTTTTGTGACTAACTCTGTATGGTGGTGCTAACTCCTTTTGCCAGCAGAAGCAGAAACTAGAAAGCAGTACCACAGCCTTTGTTAAACTCAAATACTTTTCTCTCTTTAATAGATGGCTCTGCAAACTGTCCTCTGAATAAATCTCTTGGGGAAGTAAAAGGAGCATGTGGCAACTTCTTTTCAAGAGAGATTTGGGAAAGGGCACATTAGAGAGCTGGGCATGGCTTTCTGAAGTCCAAATGTTTGTGGAAGTTTTTTCCTAAAAATACCACAAAGAAATTAAGCGGATGGTGGGGAAAAAAAAGAAAAACATTATCAGGTTATGAAAATTCTCCCTTTATGTTGCTTTATAGTCTAGAAGTCAAGAAACTGAATTAACCTATAGAGTGACATCAAATGTGGTGCTGCCGACCTCATTATGCTACAGTGCTCCTTCAGACTGTAGCTGGCACTGCTGGGAGAGGCAGAGCCTTTCCACTTGGAGGGAGGGAGGGAGGGAGTAATTAACAGCTGTGCTCTGTCTCACTGTCACTGAAGGAACACAGACCAAATTAAAAGGAAGCCAACAAAACAAGAGCAAAAGCCAAACTGACAGAAATTCAAAAAGCCTTGGAGCTGGAGGCCCCCAAAACTACCTAATCTTGAACCCTGATTTATTCCAGGCATTAGACAGAAGACCTTTCCAAAGCAAATGCCAACGCCCATTGCATTTTTCCTTCTAAGACATCACCCTGAAAACTGACAGGTCTCCAAAGATGAGATGGAGAAATGTTGCTTTATGTTGCCTTTGGATCCCCAGCTCAGTTTCAGAGCTCAGCAGGCAGCTGATGAATTCTCACAATAGTCAGACTTTGGGGTCTAACTCCAGCTGGAGCCTTGGGCTGCACAAAGGCACAGCGTAATACTGGTTTTGCTAAGCAACATTTTGAACATGATGCAGGAACAAGTTGTTTTCTCTTGCTACATTAACTAGAAACAGTAACCACATCCTAAAAAACTACATTGGTAACATAGAAATAGCTTTAAAGGAAACAGCTATTTCCAATGGCTATTGGTTATCCATCCTGTAAAATACCAGGAACTGGATTTTTTAAGGGACTCTTCATAAAACTGGGGAATTTGTCCCCTAACTCTCTCCAGAAATAAACAGAATTGATTTATGATTTTCAGAATCAGTGCTTGAATTCAGATTAAAGTAGGCAATTTCATAACAAGTGAACTTGTTATGATGGTAGCATCCAACAAAGTAATATTTAATTATTAACTATATAATTGTTTCCTTAACTACTCTCTGTGTTCAGTACATCCAGAAACACTAAACTTCATCATATTCTGGCAACAGTTGAGTTGGGAAAATACTTTGATTATCTGTAAAGACATATCAGTCTGAAAATTCAGGATCTGAGAAAAAAACATTGAAACTGAAGAAAGAATCTCCTGGTGTTCTCTCCATTCAGGAAAGCTTATATTTAACATTATGCATGGTTTTCTCAGATGAGATCTAATCTAAAAATAGCATTTTACTAAGCAAAAATACCCTGCCCATCCAAGGCTTCATTTTTAAAAGAGCATTGAGATATTTCAATCTTAAAAACAAAATACACTCCTGCATTTTGCACAGGCTATGTCTGCTTCTCCCCTTAGACAGCTGGAACACAATGACATGGACACCCCTGTCAAACCCTGAGGAGGAGACAAAGGAGGAGGAATAACTTGAAGGCTGCAGTAGCAGCCATGCTTAGTCAATATTCCCTGACCTCTAGCAGAAGGAATCTGCTCCCACTCCCAACAAAATTCACAATACACCAGTGATGGCAGTGATCAGTGGAAGCACTGAGGGTCTCAGTAACCAAAACCCTCTGTAAGCAATTTTATACAGCACCAGAATTGGGGTCTGCCAGAAGCTGAAGTGCTTGGCTGTGCTCAGTGGATGGTGAAAGCTCTGATCTCACCAACGCAGTGCAAGAGGAGCTTTGTCACCAGCTGCAGGTGGGTGGCATTTTCTACAGAAGACAAATCTGCAGCAACCTTTGTCATATTCCTCCCATAACCGGCAAGAGAATATGAACACCAGGGGGAAAGAAATCTTGTAATGTTCTGAATTAATTATCATATTAATTGTGCTCTGTCCTGGGGCTGAATCTCTTTGTTAATATTGGTGCTTATAATAAAGATGGAAAACTTGCTGGATCTATTTGAATGTAACAACTTGAGTCTAGCTTTACTTTCTTCTAACTGGGCAACTCAAAGTTTGCCAGGTCATGTCCCCTATAACTTGGGAAGTTTTTCCATGACAATAAGTCTTTTAAAGGAAACCTTCTCCTAGACAGTAAGACAAGAACATTTCTGTATGTTTTCAATGAGCAGAACATGAAAAGCCCCAGCTCTTATCCACCTCATCATTAAATTCCTTGGCACAGCAAACAGATCTGCTCTCACTCCTGTGCCTCAGCTTCCATTTGACACATGCCTGCTTTAATCATCTGCAGCTTTCCTTCAGCAGGGAAGGTGATGGTGCCAAATAGTTTAGGTGATTTCATTCTCTATTCTCCCATTTACGTTTTCTTCTCTTTTTTTCCAGAAGAAATAGTGGTCACAATTCTGGGGTTTTACTTCCAAATGGCATAGCCACTGTCCAGTTAGTGGTCACTCTGATCAAATCTGGCTAAGTTAGGGGAAAGCTGGGCACCTTAAAGCCTGAGCTGTCAAATTCCCCATCAAAGGAAATGCAGTGATTTCAGTAGAAAGACAAGACACTTCCCAGAACTGATACAGACACTTATTTGCATATTTAAGTCACAGTTAGAGTCTTATTAAACTTGATGGTTCCAGTCATTTAAATAAACCTTACAAATGTAGGTCCCTAAGCTATGAAGCCAAAGTAATTGGACTTATATGACAGACCTACAAAAGAGCCAAGCTAAAACATTGTATCACATTACAGTCACATCAATGGTGAAACTTTAATAGTCTATTTTTACAGCAGTAATAACTTTCCTGAAAGGAGAGACAGTATGTTAAGTGCAACATTTAAGTACCTTTTATGTTACGTTGTAGACATTGTTGACCAGCGATGAAAACACATTTAGTTTTGTGAAACAAGGTGAAAGCCCAAGGCTGCCCCTTTAGCCATCTGAGAGTAACCACAACTGCACTGCCAGTGCAGGTAAGTGCCAAGATTTTAATCTGCTTGGACATGAGTTATTTGTGCAGTCTCGGGTTTGGTTTTCTCACCCGAGATTCCGGCTGTTAAGAGTCCTTGGCCCTCTAAAAGCCCTGAGCCGCGTCGCGTAAAAAAAGCAGAGTCTCCAAGGCCTTGTTTTCAGGTTTCTCGTGTTGTTTATTATTTGATATCTCAAAGTTTTCTCTGCACCCAGCCGAGGTCCGGACAGCAGCTGGGACACGAGGCGACTGCCCCCCGGTGAGGCGGTGCTCTACTCTTATACAGATAACTACGTGTCCATTATTTACTAATTTGTGCCAATGCCTAATGCCTATACTAGAAAGGTCACTTGTACCTTAACCCAATCCCCTCAACCTACTTTGTGTCATCACTACCTCAGAAGATGGAGGACGAGGAAGAAGGAGAAGAACTTAGGGCAACACCCTAAATCCTCCATCTTGTCCCCCATTTATCTCTATACTAAGAATCCTAAAACTACAAAATTTTTCACCCTGTGCTGTGCTAAGCTACTATTTTCACACCCTTGAGGTTTGCAATTCTTCTCCTAGTGCTGGAAGCTTTTCCCATGGACTAAAATCAAACTCGGTGTCTTTCCGGGCTGTGTGCCAAGGTCTCCAACCCTCCTGGACTGGCTTCACACCCCCCTGTCCAGGGCTCAAATTCTCTTCTTCAGGTCCCAGGTCACCCAAAGGGATGCCCGGGACTCTGACAGTGCAGCTACAACTACACCCACTCAAGTGCTTACCCACCCCCTGAGATCTCACAAAAATAACAAGGGAACTCTCAGACTCCCACACCTGAGCTCTCAGGGGATCAGGTGCTTCACGTGGGATGGCTAAGGAAAATCCATGGGCTGAGCATGCTACATTCAACAGGATAAAGACATAAATCACATTTCTACAGCGCCCAGGTTTCTTGCAATTCACTCCTGCAAACTTGTGTCCATCAAATACCTTACCTGATTACAGGTGTTAATGTCTATTCCACTTTTCAGGTATTCCACGACTTTGTCCAAATTGCCAGCTCTGGCAGCTCGGAGGAAGCTTGCATTGCTGTCAGACTGTAAAAAGAGAAGAAAAACAATTCTCCAATTAGCCCCTGCTTAAACCAGAGCAGAACTTCATCAGCGGTGAAAGGTTTCCACATTTTATGCTGCAGGAGAATGAAACCATGAAACAACTAAGTTTGAATTATATCTGCATTAATTAGCATATTTAAATTAGGCAATAATGGCACAAAAGAGCTGCAGACCTGTCAGAGTGAGTAAAATAGAGCAATA
Source organism: Trochalopteron elliotii (assembly GCA_024734555.1). Classification (NCBI taxonomy): domain Eukaryota; kingdom Metazoa; phylum Chordata; class Aves; order Passeriformes; family Leiothrichidae; genus Trochalopteron; species Trochalopteron elliotii. The sequence goes on along the minus strand of JANPWX010000179.1, from coordinate 305,646 downwards.
ATAGCTGACATTCAAAATTTAGCAAGAACTAAAAAAAAAGATAAAACCCAACCATAAATCATAGTAACTGATATTGTCAACAAAGAAAAATAAATGCATCAACTTGCCAACTACAGTTTTCTGGGAAATTATATATAAATATATGATCTCTTTATATATATAATTTAATGTATTATACATGTATTTATGTGTGTTGTGTATAGATTTGTATAGATGCTATTTACAGATTTGGATCTATTATTTTTAGATATATATGCTCAAAGTGGGCAGCACTGCACGTGTAGCTAACCTTAGAACAAAGCGGATGAAGTACTCAAGGCTGAGTATCTAAATCCAGGATCATGTTGTAAACATTCCCATCCCTAAACTGCCTGCACTCATGCATTAAAAAGAGGTTTAAAAATCCTATAAAAATATGTGTTCATTTTTCAGCCAGGTTGTGGGATGCACGGTTAAGCTACGGAGCGTGGAATGCCTCAGCCCTCTTGCCTTTGTCTGTGACACAAAACTACATCGGCTGCTCGAAACCAGCCCAGATTCGGGTGTTCCCCCGCACAGGCAAATTGGCTACTGAGACATCTGAGACCAGGAGACAAGCCCAAGCCGTGCCACAGAAGCAATGAGTATGCAGAATAAGCGTTTGGGAGTGTGTGCAGGGACAGCAACAATCGTCCCAATTAAACAAGCCGAGTGAGTGCAAGGAGCAGGTAAATAATCACGGCAGCCTGTGTGTGGGGGTGTGAGCCCAGAGGTGGAGCACGGCCCACACTGGGACTCGCCGTTCCGCGGGAACGTCTCCAGCCGAGCGTGTTCTCAGCTAATCCCACCTCCCTGTCACAAACGCTGGGCACATCATGAGAATATCCTAAAAGCCTCCCACTTGCAGCCACTTATTTCAGCTGCCCAATCCATTCCAACGCAGTTCTTTCGGTCACCCTGCTTAGCACACTGCACTAACTCTCTTCACAATCCCCGATTCCAACCTATTTTAATCTGCAACAGATGGATGTCATCCTTGCAACTGTGCTATGTGCCAAGACAAAAATATTCTCTTTTAAATTCCTTTCAGAAAACTTCAACACATTTTCCACATCTTTTACTGTTAGGAAAACAGGCCATATTTCTAAACATGCAGCAGGGGGAAAGGGAAGGTAATGAAAGAATTTACTGAACTTTTGGATAGCTGCAGGCCTCAGTCAGAGGAGCATTTGGACAAGGTTTGATGCCAGTGCAGATTTTGACAGGAATCTGAAAGTTCCCTTTGAAGAATAAAGGACAGCTGTCGACACCCTCTCCTGGGATGAGGATGTGCTCATAAAGACATCAAACTATGTTTTAATATCCTTGAAAATAATCAAATATCTTGGTAAAAACATTAACCAAGAACAAATACCTGAGTGCATGAGGGGTAAACCTGAACACTCTGGTTGGGAAAAGCATCTTTGTCCTCAATAACACACACACTTTATCTTCTTTCCCCCCATTTTTTCATGCTTTACTACAATAATAATTTACCATTGCAAAACTACAATCATCAGCTTTATACTCATAAAAGGTTGAGAAAGAATGATGCAACAAATTACCACCTACAGCTTTGGGTTCTTAGGGATGAATCAACCATTGCTTGTTTTACTTTCACACAGAATAACATAAAAAGCTAAAAATGCTGACATCTCCATCATTGCTGGAAGCTCAGATTGTAGCTAAGCCCACACAACTATATGCCATTTGTTTCTGGATAAGAAGACACAAGCCGTACTGCCCAAGTAGATTCTCATTTCCTTGATTCATAATTTTATTACCTCATAATCAAATTACTGCAGTGTACATCACTTCAAGTCACTTCAAAACACTTTCCATACACCAGAATATTGATCATAATGCAGAATATTAACTTCTTGTCTACATAAAGAGTAATTCAGCAATCCATACGCTTCATATATAAATTCCCATACAAACACCAGAAACTAGTTCCACAAAATATTTAAAAGATTCAGCACCATGTTACAAGGCTTAGAAGGCTTAGAAGTTGGGAGTACTCAGATCTGTTTTCTTTCCCAGTTGGCCAAATCTAATTTTTGAGTAGGTCATCACTAGTTTCTCCTTTGCCCTATTCTTTTAATGTTTTTTAAAAGCATTTTTGTCAGCACTACTGTCTCAGACATTTATTCACTTTAGCACACTTCAACTGCAAATGCATTTTAACAAAATCACCTCAGTAAACAACAGCAGCAGTTTCCTGTAGTCTTACCATGTCAGAAGACAATGAATTTGGATCTGTCAGCTTTTCCAATGGATTCTGTAATCTCTTGGAATATTTTGTTATACAGCCCTCTCACAATCTTCAGAGCTCCTTACAGCCCCTCAAGGTCCCTCACGCCTCCTAAAACCCTTTGCAGCCACTCACAGCCCTCAGAGACCCTCACAACCCCTCAGGGCCCCTCACAGTCCATCAAAAGCCCCTCATGGTCCTCAGAGCCCTTCATAGTCCCTCACGGCCCCTCAGAACCTGTCACAGATCATCAGAGCCCCTCACAGCCCTCAGAGGGGCCTTTAGAGCCCCTCAAAAGCCCCTCACAACCCCTCAGAGCCCTTCATAGTCCCTCAGAGTAAAACATGGCCCTTTAGAGCCCCTGAAAAGCCCCTCATGGCCCCTCACAGCCCCTCACAGTTCTCACAGGCCTTCACAGCTCCTCATGGCCCTCAGAGCCCCTGAAAAGCCCCTTCATGGCCCTCAGAGCCCCTCACAGCCCCTTCATGGCCCTCATGGCCCCTCACAGCTCCTCATGACCCTCAGAGCCCCTCACGGCCCCTTCATGGCCCTCAGAGCCCCTCACAGCCCCTTCATGGCCCTCAGAGCCTCTCAAGGCCCTCAGAGCCCCTCATGGCCCCTTCATGGCCCTCAGAGCCCCTCACAGCCCCTTCATGGCCCTCAGAGCCTCTCAAGGCCCTCAGAGCCCCTCATGGCCCCTTCATGGCCCTCAGAGCCCCTCACAGCCCCTTCATGGCCCTCAGAGCCTCTCAAGGCCCTCAGAGCCCCTCACGGCCCCTCATGGCCCTCAGAGCCCTTCAGTGTTTCTCAGTGAGAGAAAGCACCATATCAGTCTTTATAGTTTTGTGACTGGTGAAGAAAAACTGCCAACTTGCTGTCATTTGAAGGCACTTCCTTCACAAGGAAGAAGACAAAAACACAGACCCAGAGTCCCGTGCACCATATGGTATTTATCACATCTCCTCTTCCTAAGCACACACCCCTGAGGGGTTTTCTTAGGAGTTTTACACAATGTAAGCAGATCATGCTTGAAAGCAAATGCTCTACCAGTGAGGGAAGGCAAGGTTTAGAGGAGAGGAGTTCACTATGTGAGCACAAGAACATGAGAGCCCTGTAATTTGGGAAGCCTCAAAGCTGACATGTTAATGTGTAAAGTCTCAACTGGCAGCTCTGCCCACCACCCTCAGCTCATTCAGGCAGAATTAAGGCTGACAATGTGTACATGCAGGCACGAGGGTCAGGCAATCAAATCAATACATTATAAACACGATATAAGAATGTGGTATGAAGGACTAGAAAATACTGAGCTGGTGTTTTATAGTATGGGATGAATTCACCATCTGTGGATTTAACCAGCCTTTTCTAATGCACTGCTCTCAATACATACACAGTGACAGAGCACTACAAGTCCTCACTAACTACTTAAAAAAAGAAAAGGTTTGCAATGCAATTCTAGTACATGATATAGATACAAAGGTAAATTTATATCATATAACAGAAGAAATTGTTCCCTGTGAGGTTGGGGAGGCCCTGGCACAAGTTGCCTAGAGAAGCTGTGGCTGGCCCATCCCTGGAAATGTGCAAAGCCAGGTTGGACAGGGCTTGGAACAGCCTGGTCTATTGAAGGTGTCCCTGCCTGTGGCAGGGAGTGACATTGAAAGTTCATTCCTAAAACTATGACTTTTGAGGAATATTGGGTGTAATTGCACCTTGTAAAGATCTCCTATCTTTTAAATTTCTAATGAACTTTTGACTGAGGATTGGTAATTCCAGCTATAAATAAGAATTTTCAGACCACTAGGAACAAATGAACTATAATGTGAAAAACATCAGTATAAGCTTAAGTACACTTGCAGCATGAATACAAACATTACTTTGCAACTGCCTAGCTGTCAGATACTGCATAAGGAAATACAAGAAATAATCAAGTGACTATATGAATATATGACTGTGGATTCTCCCTCTTTCTTGCTAATTACATTGCTGCAATTTAACCTGAATTTGAAACATATATTTCAGGGAATCTCGGTGAATAAATCATATATGAAAATTAGTACTTTAATCAAACAGTCAGTTTCTTCCCTTCTGGTTCCTCTGTCCCCACTCTAGCTGCCCTTCCTATTCCATTATGTACCACATCACTTATTGCACACAGCCCACACCTGTTTCTCAAAGACACTTTAGAGAGAAGTGCAAAAATAAACCTTGAAATAATATGCTGTGCCAAACCCATAAAAATATCTCCAAATACTCAAATTTGCTAATGAAAACCAGCTCCATGCATAAGAAGAAAAGACTGGGGGAATAGGAGATTTCAGTTTTCAAAGGATAGCTTTCCTCATAACATTATCCAAACCATTCAAATATTTGTTTTAAATTGTGTCTGTAGAAAAAATATTCCTGCAGGTTGGATTTGAGTTTTTTCCCCTCCAAGTAAGTTGAACAAGCCCAGTCTGTCCATAATCAGAAATATCTCTGTGAGAGAACACAGTCCAGCACTATGGGCCACTGAACATTTCTCATCTACTAAATACAATTTTTTAATGGAATGCTGATAAAAAGCAAATTCCAAACTCAAGTCTTATACCCAAATAATATGCTTACACCTTAATTTAACCTATTTGGTTTGTTTGTGCATTACAACATGTATCTGAGTGGTAATAACCCTTTCAGACTTACTTTTCAAGCATGGACTTGGGGATACACTGCTTTGATTTGATGGAGAAAAAATTATTGAGCTATAACTTTTGAAGATATTGTCCCTGATCAGACATGAGGAAAACCTGCTTTACATAAATCAAAAAACTCAAATTTTTATCAGCTAAAAAGCCTTTCATGTTAAAGTGAATCCTGTGTTATCACTGCAGGTAAAGCCAGCATTAAGCCACAATTAGTCAATGTGGCAGGGGTAGGTGACAGTGTTAATGCCATTTACAAACTCCAGAGTTGTGAGGCACTGTTTGTCCAACAGCTGTTTCTATAATTAGCAAAATGCTGAGAGCTTGTGAACTCTTCTTCATTAAGAAGCTCCTAATTGACTGGTGGCTCATCATGTTAATATATTCAGGGAATGCCTGGAGTTGAGAATTCAGCTCACAGCAGAAGGAAAGTTGTGCCTTCTAAACTCAAATTTTCATGGGTTCTTGATGTTATTCAGTACTTAATGATGCAAAGGGAAAAAATAACAGGTATGCAAACACATAACATTATTTTTGTATTCTTATTATTCCCCACTTTCTAAAGTGTCAGTTTAAGCTCCGACCCTTGAGAATGCCACTACATTTTGTCCCAGTTGGCTTGGTTATTCTCTGATTTCAGGAACCATCTGTTCCAACCAGTCATCATTTAATTGGGTGCAACTCTAAAAGTGGCACAGACCAGGTGTTACCATTACCCAACTCACTCATCCCATACAGATTTCTGCCCATTAAGGAACCTTCTTCTGTACCAGGATTCAGATGTGAAAGATGGGAATTCAAATACAATGCTTTTCCTCACGGAATACTTTCTGTAAAACTTGCCAGCAAGTTCATCAGTGGCTCACATTTTATTTACTGTACACTGAATATTTTTTTTGTTGAGCTGAAAGTGCTGCTGATCTCCAAAAGGCATCACTCTAGAAGATGGAGCAGTAACTGCAGAGAGGCAAAGGGTTTTTTTATATTTTTTGATTTTAATTAAACCCCCAGAGGAGAGTCTGAGGCTGTAGTTCTGATATACATGCCATAATGAGAGCTAAATATTCCACTTGTGGCAGAACAGGCTCAGTAATCTAACACTGATAAATGACTTAAATGAGATAATAACAGCTATAATGGACACATATTTTCCCAGCCCTTAATGAAATAACATTCGTCTTCTGAAAGAAAATAAATACTACAGTGCTTTGCTTTCAAAGCCACTTCCTTTGCCCAAAAAATGTATGTTTTCATCTCATTCATTTACTGAGAGTGATGAAGGAAGACAGATTAAACCACAGATCCAAAAGAAATTTCAGTATCTAAATTCCTAGATGAACAATGGGCCCAATTTTCTTATTTCAATATCAAAACAAGAGTTTTTGTCACTCAGCTTTTCCCATTCAACCATGTACAGGCATTTCAGATCACATGCATCCTGCTGTGTACCTTTGGTTGTATGGAATTTGTTCATGAATAGTTGAACTGAAAAGCCCACAATTCTAAAAAAGCAGCTTTCACTAAACAAACATCATGTTCCAGGAAAAAGACACAACTAACCTTACAATAAACTAATATTTTTTAAGGCAAGCAGAATCCCAGGATTTGTGAGATGTGAAGAGGAAGATAAGCTTTCAGAGGTAAGAGATCACTAGCAAGTTAAATATTCTCTGCCAAGATGGAGCTAATAGCATTTAGTAATTAATTATTTTTAAATGTCAAAGTTCTGTCTCCCTAGGTTGATATTGATGATTATAAATCAAAGAAGTTAAAATATTCTTTCAAGTATGTATTATGAACCTGAATAATTTAAGATGCTTCGAGTACTTAGGCCAATTAATCATAGAACATCATGAAGGATATGGAAAAGCTGGCACCACTTTTTCTGGCACCCAGCTGGAGCTGTGGCTGGACTTGCCCTCACCACACTGTTGCAGATATTGTGAACATGGCCTCACACTTTGCCATGAAGACTGTTGATATTTTCAGCAAATATTTTCCAGCAAAAAATATTTTGTAATACCAAGATGGTGAAATAGGTACAAGAAGAGAGAAAGCTTTTGTGCTACACACTGCATATGACCCAGGATTCAAACAATTCTTGATTTCAAATCAAAGCATTTTTAAACACAGAAAATGATTCCCTGACCCAGAAACCTGGGATAGCATTGACCAGATTCCTTGCAGTATATGCTGCATTCCTCAGAATGAATATTCTCTCATTAGCTCTGCTAAGGGGTGTGTAGGAGCCCAAATTACGCATTGCCAGAGCAGGTGGGAAGGGTAATGTTTGCATTTATTATATATACTGGTAAAAGCTTTCTTGTGTCAGACAAAGAGGCTGCAGCCCAAAGGAGATACAGCATGCAGCAAGATTCAAGATTTAGAGTGGCCTCAAGAAATTAATTTCATTGGTATGACTGAAGATGGAAAGAACTATGGCAAAAAAAGAAGCTCAGAAAATAAACTAGGTTAAGTGATCTATGATTTATGCACATTATAAATAAAAAATGTATTACAAGTCCAACATATTTTCATTAACTTCTGGTGATTTCAATATTTGCATAAAACAGTTCTGTGGCAGTTTCATACCTTTTTATGAGACTGTTCTCAGAAAGCTGCATTTAAAATTTACCAAGTTTTTTATTGCCACTACATTATCCCAACAAATATATTTTTGAGGAACATGAGGAGGTAACAGCCTTACCTGAACAGCAGCTCCTGCTCCAAGATTGCTTCAAACAGAAACAACTGAACAATCAGCAATGCTGATGGACACTTCTAATTTTTACTAGTGGAAAAGCCAGGCTTCAGCTATTCCATCTCTTGTTATTGATAAGAAAGTTCTCAATTATTCATAGGCAATTACTTTAATTTTAGGCTTGTTGTTATATTTTGACACATTTGACTCTTTTGCCAACTCTGTGAAATTCCAGAGCTTGCAGGATACCATCCAGCCACTCTTTTCTGTCTGCTGGAATGCACAAATGCCTGATTAGTTTGGCTTTGTTTTTAACCAAGAGAAGAATAAAAGGATATTTTGGCAAACTGCTTTAAACTATGCTTAATTTTTACCACATCTTTAAGTCTAATTGATCTCAGACTAAGCAGATTTAAGTTATTTGCTAAAGGGGGGATTCAAGCACACACTTCACCTTGTTCCTGAATTTGGGCCAATATTGGCAAATAGAGTAGCAGCAGAAAAGGAAGAGAAAACTAATTTAAAATCACCAAAAAGCAAATGCTTTCTATAAACCTTTTATGATCCTTAGCTGCCTCAGACATCTGTAGGAGTCCTCCCACTCAGTTCATTAACTTGCCATACTGGCCTGGCTGCTGATTGTACTGTGTCAATGAAGGATTTGTGAGAACTGAGGCAAAACTGCATAGTTTTCCATGGAAAAGAATGAAATAAAAGTCTTTTCCCCAGCTGCATGTCCCTTCCAAAGGCAGTACTTGAAAGGATAGATTTTAATCCATACTGATTTTACAATATAAAGCAACATCAGTTGTCAGGATTCTAATATGGGACAGCACATCAGTACTAGCTGAACTTCAAGCATGTGTAAGCCCCATCCTTCCCCTGGGCTATTAATCTTCTCCAAAACAAACTTTTTGGTTTAAATCCCAGCTTGGAAATAATACGTGGGTGTCTGAATTACCATTGGCACAAGTCTGAAAAACAGACTCTCAAATGTACCTGGGAAACATGTATTTAAAAAAGAATAAAGACGAAAAAAACCCAAACCACCCTGGAAACACAACAAACCAAACCCCAAACTTTCAAGAATGAAAGATTTTATGGTTTGATTAATCCTAAAAACTAGAAATATGTTCATTACTCTAAAAAGTAGAAGTGTATAATCCTGTTGTTTAATGGGAACATTTCTTGTGCTGGAATTTGGGACAAAGAATCATTTAGTCATTTCCTGAAACAGCAAGGATTTGGGATACATTCAGAAGAGCCACAGGATTAGTCTTGCTTCTCCCAGTTGACACACACGTTGACTGACATCTCTTAAATACAGATATGGAACCAAGATTTCCTCTAGGGGAACGGAATAATATTAAAGGAAGGAAAAATATTTAGGATCCTCTGGATACCATATATTGAGACATTGAGGTGCTGGTAACAACTGTAGAACTTGGCAGGCATCTAAATGGTTTCCATGGCAAGTTTCCATTACTGACAATGTTCCTAAATAGAGGTAATAATGCTAGAACACCTCTAGAAAGAATTAAGATGCCATTCCAAATGTTATCTAGCAGGATAAGAACCAGGCTTAACAAAAACCCAGGCTGGAAGTGAAGTTTATGACAGACTGTTGGCAGATAACTCTATCACTCTCAATTTTTCATTCCCTATAGCCAAAGTGACATTTCCCAATAAAAGAAAGGTGCTAATACAATCCATGCTAAAGAGTCCAACTGCTTTACCCACCCAAACACCATTAACCGATCGCCCATTGATTCAAATGTACTTGTTCCATAAAACAGAAAAAATTAGTTCATGTTGCTTTGAGATGGGCTAAAAGAGATGTAAACAAATGGTGTTACCACAGTTTCTAATTCAGCAAGACTCATCTCAGAGATCCTACTTGTACAGAGAGGTAAAAGGAACACTCAAGTAGTAAAGGAAGACTCTTGTAATCCTGGGCCTAGTCCTTAAACAATTCAGCTCTGGCCAGCAGAAAGGAACCAGTTTTGCCTAGCTTCACCTGCAGAAAAGCAACAAATGATGTAAAATCCACCTTGCCAAATCATCTGCCTCGAGCAGGGGAGGAAAATCTGTGAATGCTGCAGCAGGAGTCTGGTACAGTCCTGTGCTGAAACTCAGAGAGCAGTCTGTCCTAGGTAGTCTGAAATACCTGGTCCTGAAGCAGCAAACTGTATTTGATTCATAGTTTAGAAAAGATTAGATTAGCAAAGCAATTTTGCCATCTGAGTTGGCTGAATATCAGCTGAATCGTTCTGAACCTCGTATCTGCTACAAGGTTCCTGAAGTCATCATATTCACCTTGATGTGGCAGCTCATTTTAATGAACCAAGACAGGGAGCATGGTTACAGTTACATAAAGGCAGAGGAAATCTATAATAGCTAACAGGGTACTGTGCTGGATACCATACTCCTGTTTGGGGGAAAAAAATAGATACACAATTTCTCCCTGCAGAACAAAGCTTTACTGACATTTCTAACTTACAGCCATCTCTTTTTCTTTTGACTTTCGTACAGAATCATAAGGAAGATGAGAGACTGCAAGTCTTCTTAGGGAAGTACAGGACTTTTCCTTTGTAATCACCCAAGCATTGTAAACCTGAATCAAGACAGACATTCTAAAGAAACTTGGCCAGTCCCTACCAGGGTCACACAAAGCCAAGATCTTATGATTGAACACATCAAAGACATTATCAAAGTGCCTGATCTCTGCCTCCTATGAAAAGCTGCGTAGGCTGAATGAAAAGTATCCAGAAAAATAAAAAGGAAAAGAAACCTCAAAGATCACATGCCGCTCACTCCTGCCTCCTCTGAGGGCTGACCTTATGCCAAAGGGCAGCTCAGAGACTGGACGTGCCAGGAGAGCTGTTTCAGTTTGCTTATTTGTGTCACAGGGGCTTCCACACCTTTGCTAACAGCTTCAGGGAGATTCTCTAATGCCCAGTGAAACCAGCCTCGGCAAAGGAAGCAGGCCCATCCTCCTCCACAGCCCAAGGGGTCCCACTGTCCCTCCCCGAGTGCATGTTTCCTGTCACAAACACTGGAGATTATTTGTTAATTCATCTAAAAACTGCTTAGTAGGAGAGAAAAAAACAACCCTTCTGCATGCTCAAAGTAGGTTACTTTCATGAAGTAGCTTGAAGAAAGTTTTATTTCAGAGGGTTTGGAATGAGATGATCTTTAAGGTCCCTTCCAACCCAAACCATTTTGTGATTCCATGAAGAACGGGTCCAGCTGTGTTGTCAGTGAAATAAAACATAAAACTGGTCCAAAAAATCCAGCCAAAAAAATGTGCTACCAGAAAGCCAAGACAGCATCAAAAGTGTTTTCTAGGACAACGGAGAATTCCTTATGAGCTGCTGCTGGGAGTGCCTTGGGTCTCCCCTTCCCTTACCAATACTGGAACTCAGCTCACCTATTCTTCTACGCTGCACTGCAGTAACTGAGACACGTGCAAAGCATCAGGTCAAACTGAGAGCAATCCTAGTATACATCAATTGTAGACAACATAAGATTTGGATATTCTAACACTGAAGGTTTACTGGTCTTTCTGTTCTGTCAGAAGTTTTGACACAACGTACTTCCACTGCCAATTTTGAATGCAATAACCACTTAATGAATTTCTCAAACAGAATGAGACGTAAAGGGAAAAAAAAGAAGAGACACTTCATTTGCCATAGACACTATACAAGTATTCACATCTTAATGATTTTCTTCTGGTTTGCTGCACAAATGCTGACATTACTGCCATAAGTGTGACCCCTTTGCCTGTGCCTGGCCCCACTCACTGTAACCCTCATCTGCATTAGGATCTGTGCAGCTCTGTCTCAACTGCACACAGAAAACAATATCATGTACTGGGCAGGCAGCAGCTCAAAAGTGAGCTACTGAGTTCAAGTTTGGGGAATGATCGATACAGGATCATTCCTAGCAGTTGTGCAAACCAGGATAACTGGATAACCTCCATTCGTTGCAGGGCTTGTTTCACCCACAGGGTTCTCTCTTCAGATACCTCAACCTTCTGGTAGCTGGCAATGCTTTGAAGCCACTGCACAGCTCAGTGACAGCTGCTTTTTAATCACAGTCAGGGCAGCAAAGCAAAGCTTCAGCATAGACACGTTTAGCAGATTCCTCAGTATTGCAAACTATCCAGTAAGGTTCTGAGCAAAGACATCCTCTGCAAATGCAACATGCACAACCCTCATCTGAATTTTTCCCTGTGGGTCCTGTTTTCTTCAGCCAAAACTTACCAGGGCTTCAGGCTCTTTACTTTCTTCACTGTTGTATCCATAATAATCAGGAGTTTTATCCAAATCCTGTATGTTCCCTTGTGTCCTTAAGCCCTTCTCTGAATGACAAGCCTGGCAAATTGGTGCATTGCCCATATCAGTTCTTCTGCTCCCTCGGAGCAGGGGGACGGCCCTCGCCCGGCAGCGGGTGCCCGGCGCTGCCGAAGGACAGACAGGCGCCCGGCCGGGAGGAGGGTCCCGCCTGTGCTCCGCTCCCCGGCCTCGGCTCCCAGCCTCCCTTCCCCGAGCCGTCCCGTGTCCCGGAGAACCCGAAACCCCAGCAACTGCGGGCAGCGGCCGGTGACCATTTCCAATTCAGGCGCTGCCCGGCTATTTTTACACCTACCAGGCCAGCTATGCATGTCAATGGCGTGGGGAGGGCCGGGGGCCGGCTCTCCAGCACGGAGCCGGCCGGCCCGGCTCGCCAAGTTAAAGTCCCACTGGGTGGAATGCCCTACACACACGGGTTATTGAGTTACCCAGTTGCGTGCCTTTCAATGTTTTGATTTTTTCCCTGCCCTGCTCGGTCTCACTGTGCTTACATAAAGCACTGGATTTCAGAATGTCGCTGATGCCTTCTGAGTTTCTAACTCAAAAATATGATTCATTCAAGTCTATTGTTTGACATCTACTTGATATTTACAAACCAAGATAAAGTGGATGAGCGCAGATTTCATGACCATTTAATTTCGGTGATTCACATGGTATTTTACGTTTATGTAGCCAATAACTGTGATGAGCTTGCTTTGGATTGATATGTCCCCCGGCTATGATTTCAGATGAGCTCAAATGTATCCAAAAAAGACAATATCTGATGCTAGATCACTTTTGCTCTTGTCTATGTTTGGTCTTGTTTGGGATTTTTATTGTCAATTTGGTTTAGGGTTGGTGTTAATATTTTAGCTAGAATAGTTATGATTAAAAACTGAGCCTGAAACAAAAACAAAACAAACCTACCAAAACAAACAAAAAAGACAAAGGAAAATAAGAACACTCCCACTAAAACTAAGAATAAGAACATTCGCTCTAGGTTGGAGTTACTTACCACGATTGCACTCACTAGGATAAAAACAATGTTCAGTATTCCATGTTGGAATCTACTCATTATCCAGACAAGACTGGGTGCAGAATTAAAAAACACTGACACCAAACTGAACCACACCACCAAAACCCAAACAAAACGAAAAGGAAAAGGCAGTTGAGAATCAACTGGCAGTTTTCAAACACAACCAGCTGGAGGTAGCAGAGGCAGCAGAGACAAAGTGACTGTAGATACCACAGTCCTGTAGAATATACCACCTTGCACATCCAACCCCAGCAGAGTGGGGCATGTATTTGAAAATTTAAGCCCCAAATTCCTCAGAAACAGAGAGATCCTCAAAGAACTGCAACAACCAGCCAACTCTCCTCCCTTTGGGGTTTCAATCCATTGCCAGTAACGGCAGCACAGGTCAGCAGGCAGCTCTCCATGGCAGCCAATGGATTCCCACCCAGGTCCCCTTCACAGCAGCACCAGTGATGATCCAAGAGACCAAGCTCCCCCCAGCCCTATTAAGGGTTACTGATGGGCACAGGGTTCTGGTTTTTGCTAATTATCCTGAGGAGATTTTAAGGGGCTCTGTAATTTTTCCTTGCTGATGAATGCTCCAGGATGCATCACCTCAGGTGCTGTGATGGATGCAGGCTGGATAGACACAGGCACAGAATAGTTAAATTGTTGCCTCTGCCTTTTTGAGGTTTTTGCCAGCACTTGACAATTGTCTCAGAGTGTTTGTGCAAGGCTCACTTGCCCATAATGAACTGGTAACAATTTCCTTCAGCTCTTCCAAAGCATCATACCCTGAGACAGTAGAAAGGCATGTACACACTGCTAGAACTTAGTTTAGTTATCAAAATAAAAGGATGCAAGAAGGAATCCCACCAAATGCTTGACTTGACCAAAGTTCATTTAACCAAGGTTCCAACATAAACTGGAACTACAAATCCCTGGATAGAGCAAGCTATTTAATATGCAAATAACTTGCTGGAAAACACAAGGCACCACTCAGGGGAAAAGGGTGGCCAAACTAGAGTAACAGGCATCCCTGGGAAATGCTGCTTGTGGAAAGCAACAATCTGTGTAGCCATCAGAGGGAGAGCAATGGAGAAGGCTTCTGCCAGAGCCTTTCAACAATGTTTCTGTTGTTTGTCCAAGTGCCCCAAGACTTTAGGGCAAATTACTCAGAAAGCAAGCGCGTGCATGTCCTGCCAGACTCAGGGCATGGTACCCAACAAAGTGCATGTTGGAGGGTTCAAAACCTTTGTGGGGGAACATGCTGCTGTATCTCTGCATTCCCATGCTCTTTGCTGTCTTAGGGCTGCAAATCTAGCCCAGTCAGCAGCAGTGAAGAAACCAAGCCCAGAGGCACAGTTTGCAGGCAGAGTTCACACCAAAGCACCTCTGTCCTCTTCAGACATTTTCACAACACTAACTCCAAACCTCAAATACTTCCTTACCTAGGGAACCTTCAGAAATTAAATTGAAAGTGCCTGTAAGAAGGAGAGTTGAGTACCAACCCCCGCCTCGTGTATTAAAGAACAGATACTTAGGCAAGGTCCCTCTTTTCCCCCAAATGGAAAAAATATTCTGATTTCTTCCCTGAGTGTTTCTAAGCTTGCACCACTTATGATTATCACCCTTGGAGCAACACAAACCAATAAAGACCACAGCAAACTTTTGGGAATTGCAACTTTCCCAAAGATTCTCATAGCAAATGTTGCAATGGCCAGATACTCCCAGTTCAGGCCATCAAAGAGAACAGTGGGGTACAAACCCACTGTGGTTTGCACTGACATGCAAAATCCCAATGAAGACCTCAAAGACTAACAAGGGAGAAGCAAAATCCAATCTGTAAGCTCAGCTCCAGAGAGAGACTTCATTTGATGGGATACCATTCCACAGTCCAGGAATGGCAAGGCTTGATTATTGCAAGATGAAGCAGGACTAAGGACAGTCATACACACTCAGGTAGGCAGCAACAGAAGCAAAACTGCTCTCCTGCCAGAAAAAACATTTTTTTATCCTTTTTTTGCCTTTACTCTTAAAGCTTAGTTTGTCAGTAGATGTTTCAATTAGCATAACCAAAATGACAATTCAGGAGGCACTGCAGTAGCATTCAGTGCTGGAGGGCGTGGGGAAAAGAAAAAGAGAAAAAGAAAAAAAAAAAAAAAGGGAAAAACAAAGAGATAAAGACTTACAAGTATCAAGACAAATAACAGTTGTTAGCAGCATAAATCCCCACTTCTATTATGGTGAAATCTCTCCCCAGAGAGCCATTTCCCATTACACTTTCATGGTTAAACATAGTAATTAAAAAAAACCCCAGAGAGACAACAGACTGCACTGGGACCTATATACTTCTAGGAGATCTCCCAAACTTTGAAATTATTCCTAAATGCAAAGTTTTTCACTCCTGGGGATTTTTCTATGGGAAGGTCAAGTACAACTGAGCTCACTTGCTTCAAGCAATTATTTTGGGTCAGATCTTGAGCTCAAGTAGACTATAAACTCTAATGAGTCATGACTTTATATCATTTATGTCCCCCTTTATGCTTTACAATAATGACACTGATGAGATCACTATTTCCCAAAAATTCAGCCTTTTCTTCTTCTGGTCACAGAGACCACAATAAGCAATTCCCAAAGCCTAAGCAGCCTTTACAAAGGGGCCATTGTCTGCTCCAGACAAACTAGCAAAAAAAATCCTCTTCAGCTTAAATATTTTGAGTCCAATCAATTGCAAAAACCTATTCTGAGCCATTTTAAAGAGGACGTGGTCTGCTTTTGATGGTGAATCATTTGACACATTGAGCCTAATGATCCTCTCTGGACAGCTCTTAATCTGAGTGGCACCATATATATTTTAGCCACTATGAACAAAAGGAAGGAGACAACCTGAGGTTTAATCACTGCAGCTACAGATCCTGCTGGCACTGGTTCCTATAGATCCTGAAAAAATTCTTTTGTGGATAGGAAAGTATAAAATATATACAGAAAGGCACCTGAGCCTCCAGCATTCCACAGATAAAATGCATCCTTACTTTGCAGATATGGGAGCTTTTGGATGACAGGTGTGGCACAAGAAGGTAAAAAACAACCCCAGATTTCTTAGAGATGCCCTCATGAGCACAGTAGTTTATGTATCACCTACTTTTCTCATAAAAATTGCAGTTGATATTTCTTTTCTCTCTCAGCCTTGGTTCCACCTCATGGGCAATGAAAAGCACGTGTTGACACAGAGCACTGAGTAACACAAGAGGGATTGTTGACTAATCACAGAACTAAAAATCAATGCAAGGGGATATATTCCATAATACCCTGAGGGTAAAGGGTTAAGATGCAGTTCTGGCCCACCCATGCCAACACATGCCAATAAAGTAAATTATCATTTCTCATTCCCAAAATAGTTTTGTTTTTTTTCAACAGAACTAAGGCATTTTTTTGAGAACTTCAAGGTTTTTATATCCTCCTGTGGCACTAAGCTCCAATTGGTGCCTATTTGTATCAGTCTAAATCTAAACCAAATCTCTGGCTCTTTATTAGCTCTGATTTTTCTTCCTTAACACAGACTGGATACTAATTCTGCCTTAAATCATCTTGTAGAATACTGTGAAGCTATCTAATTCTGAATTTGGAATATCAAGTAAGGCCTCAATTCTCTTCTCCAAGAAAATCATCCAATTTTCCCTTCTAAATACATCAGCAGGATCTCACTGCTGATTCCAAAACCCCAAGTCTCCTAAAAGCTTTTGTTGCTGAAATGCAGAGGCTTCTGAAGTCCTTGCTTCTGTTGGATTTCTTATGAATTTGCCACAATTTTCAAAACCAATTATTGCTTATTTTGATATAAAATCAGTTTGTGGGGGGATTATATATTTCATATATAACATATAAAAGACAGTTTGCCTCATATACATAGGAATACAATGTGCAAAGTTTGCCAGGTGTTGTATCTATTGCTTTACTCTAGTTTAACATAATCAATTAATTCAACGAGGAATGAAGTAACAATGTTAAATACATAATTTTGCCTTTGCTAAAGAGGATATTCTCAGGAATCCTCAAAGAATTACTTACTTTTGGTTAGTATTGTGCCCCAGATTTTAGCTTTTCTTCTCCCACTGTACTAATGGCTGCTGTAATGGTGCGTCATTGATGGTAAATGATACAAAGTGGCTCATCACGGGTTCTTAAGTGAAAACCCAGAGTTCACTTACTCAGTTTCTATTTGATTTTGCACCTTGTGCCTGTCTGTTATCTTGGGGCCCATTAAACACATCGGTTGGAAACAAGAGTTACTATTAATCTGCATTAGAAAATCCTTATATCTTGAACATTAAGCTACTCATTTTAATGATTTGCTCTTGATGGCTAAGCTAGAAACATAAAGAAAATATTAGTGCCACTGAAGAGAAACTAAACCTAATGCCCACAATTCCCACACCAATAGGAGTTAATGCACACTGATCTAGATACAGGTGCACACACACTGAATAGATCTGTAATCAATGCTTAAAACAACCTGGCCATGCCAAATGCACCCACATTTAGTTGAACTACAGCCATAAAACCTCAGTTTTTCTACTCTTCAATATTATAGCCATGTTTTATGTGCTCAGCTAATCACACCAACAGCTACTTGGAAAAACAAAACAGAATCCAGTGTTACTGACTCCAAGTCTCTGCCTTTAACAAGGCTCTGGTTAAATGTGCAGATGAACACACATCCACTTTGGAGCAAGCTCCAACAAGTTTATCTTCCCGATTTTTAAAGAAAGAGTGAGTCATGAAAGGAAAAATTATGTGCTCTATTCATCACATGTCAACAAACAGTACTTGAAAGCTTGAGTTTGTATCATTCCTGTTTAATATTTTGCCTTTCCTCACACTGACGGAGTCGCAGTAGACAATAAAGAAAAGATGACAATCTTCCAAAAGCAATTCCCTATGATCAAAAGGGTTCTAACAGAGTACAGTCAAGAATTTCTGTTTCTGTAAGCAAGCAATTTGTGCCTTATAGTTACATAAATCATCCAAATGAGGGCCAGAATAGCGTGAAAAACAAATAAGTCTGCTGAGCAAATGACTAAACTTCATTATCGCAGCCATACACACAGTTCTAAACAGCCAATTTGAGATCTTGTGATTGAAAACACACCTCCACATCATTTATCAGCTACTTAAGGCCTGCCCCCCCTACAAAAAACCAGATCACCTCCATAAAGTGAATAGAAACACCAAAGGTCATCGGGAGGAGCACATCATCTGTAACCAAGTCTGCATCAAATACTGCTGTAATTCTGAATAATGTATGAAATAGAAATTGGGAGGTTATGACCAACTGACAAAACAAGTCCTTGGGCACTGCAGTCTCTCAGGATTGTTAAAACCAGCAGCCCCTGTAAATTAAAGAGAGCCAAGGAAGGCACAATGACAAAACCAAGCAATTTATTTCTGGAGGAATCCTAAGAATGTCATAAAACTTTCTTCAGCTGCCATTCCTAACTCACAATATTGTGAGATGCACATTACTGGTGCACATCCTGTGCCTGTTAAACATGAGGCAAAATAACCAAGGTTTTAAGAACTTCACATTCTTAAGTGAAATAAACACATAAGAAAGAGATAATCAAATAAACATTTGTTTTGTAGGTAAGACATCAGAAAATTCAGGGAAGCATGGAACAGGACAACACCTTTCACAAAAAAAGCCCTACAAACTTCTGAACTCAAAGAGGAGGAACTTTGCAGGTTCTCTGCAGTTCTCAGTAGAACTCAGCAGATGGGATTGACACAAAACTGCCCTCAGGGAGCAACACAAGCCCAAATTTAAACAGGACCCACCTTCTTTTCTGTCTGATATCTCTGAAGACACTGATAACTAATGAACAATATGCATCTGGGCTGCCTGGAAGCCACAAGCTGTGGAAAGGAACATGCAGCAAGAACAGAGCCACACAAAAAACTGGTTTCACTCAAAACCCAATAATGCAATTTTCAGAAAAGCATAATTACATAAGAACCAAACTTAGGTGCTAGCAATGTCCATTAAAGGACCTCAGTTAAAATATACAAACCAGCAAAAATCCCAAACATACATAAACCCACAGATTTACTGCCAGCAAAAACCACAAAAAATTACTAAATAATCTTGCATAAAGCCTGTTGTTTTCTTTCAAAAATCTTTTTATGTCAAGAAAAGGGCTATAGCATTTATTTGAAATTTTATGCTACATTATAACTGTAACATTTGATCATTACCAAAAACATTATGCTAATGAATTCTCCCATATACCTTACAGCATCCCAAGGACTGAGAGAACCCTTGGCCATGACCACTCCCCCACCCACCCTTAACAAAGTCCCAAGATTCCAGCGTGGACAGAGCCCAGGCAGGCAGGAAAATTCAAACAAGCAACAGACAATTCCATCCCTCATGACATCCATCCCTTTTCCAGCTGGGAGCACCTTTTCCCATCTGCATTACTGCTTGCCAGCCCTGCTCTGTCACTCTTACAGCTCATTTCTTTGGCCTTCATGGCCCAACACCAAAATTTGGCCCCAAGGCAGTGACAAGATGGAAAATAGGTCACAACCTCCACAAACCACTCCCTTCTCCGACATCTTCTCTCAATACTGGATTTTCATCTTTCCTCTCTGGCAGCATTTTTCCAACACCAACTGGGACAGAAATATATAAAAGTTCAACTACACAGAATGGAAAATTCATATATTTCCTGTTAGGTAATAGTCAAGGTCAGAAATACATTTCAATTTATCGGGACATGTTTCTGTTACCCTTCCTTTCTGAGAGTAGCGCTTCCTCCTACAACCAGCCTGAGTTGGAAAATCCCATGGACTTCTTTATTTAAGTCCTCATTAACAGAAAAAAAATTGCTAAACTGCTCCTTAGTCTCTACTACAGGAAATAAATCACTTAAAAAACAGGGAAAAGGAACCAAGATTCCTGTCTCATTGGAAGCAACTCCCTATTTTGTGGAATGCAGCACTAAATTTATTCATTCCTACAAGATTTGTAGCTTCAGAACTCAACCCAGATGATCTTTCAGAACAGCAGCAAAGTATGTTCTGTATTTGAGACACCAATGCCTAAAAAGCAGTCAAATGATAATGCAATTCAACACAAGATGAAGTGAAAGAGTACATGTAAATATTTCAGCCTGAGCCACCACTGACAAAGCCCCACATCTCAGGACTTCATCAGGTTGACTACGATTCCCATTTGAATTTGCAATTTACACTCAGAGTGAGTAAAAATAATAGGGAATGAAAAAAAAAAAAAAGGGATTTTGTAAGTTAAACCATAGCCAAACCCCCAAGGTAAGTACAAGCACATCTATTAAGCAATGATAGTCTAAAATAAAGGAATTTTGTATAATAAAATACTTGAAGAGGCTATCATTTCCCAGGCCAAATGAATATTAAGGGAAAGACCTCAGGTCCTGTGTGAGAGTTCCAAAAGTCCTGCTGCATTCACAGTGACAAATGAAATTCTTTATTACTGCAGAGATGACTCATTTATGGGGAGATATCAACACCACAGGGGAAGCAGCTGTCTGATTAAATGAATATTTGTCTATTCTTATCCATTCTCCACAAGCCTGCTCCAGCACCCACTGAAGTGAGCCTGATCTTTGCCTTTGGATCTCAGCAGGACCAGTTTATCCTGGGCCAGGAGGTCCTCTCTCACTCACTGCTCCAACTCCCTCCAGTACTAAAGGACTGTCAAGGACGAAAACCAAAGGAAATAAACCCCGTGGCAGTTCTGTCAGTCAGATTCTCTACAACCATTGTGGCTCATTGATCAGCTACAGAATTATGGAATCATTCAGGATGGACAAGATCCAAGTGTTGCCCCAGCACTGCCAAGCCACCACTAACCCCGTGTTCCCAAGTGCCACATGCACACATCTTTCAAATCCCTCCAGGGATGGTGACTCCACCACTGCCCTGGGCAGTCTGTTCCAACGTCTGACAACTCCTACATGGCAAAATTTTGACTCTGTCTTGCCTAATCAGCAACCACCACCTCATGCTGCACTGTCTTTGCACAGCAGAAAAGCATCTATTTTTAATTTTTTAGCACTTTCACAAATATCCAAGATAAAGACACTGATGGCCTGAAGCAGCACTTGGAAAGGGAAGAATTTTGTTCATTCTCTGACCCTGCTTTTACTGACAACAGGGGTCTCCTACCTCCACAAACCCTGAGGGGTTAAAGTTCCACCAAGCTTCTGTATTAATAATCTCAAAGCACTACTCTTGGTTCCATATATGAAGAAGTAATGGGAGATTACAGGATAAAATAGGCAGAAAAAAAAAAAAAACTATTGCAGATAGTCCTTCCTGAATTGAAAGGATCATTGATTGGAAGAACCTCAACTGCTGATTGATTTTTGACTGCAAATCACTGTCAAAAGTAAAACCAGAGAAGAATATTTAGAACTTATGTTCAGATGGGCTAGAATTGCAGTAGATGCTTTGCAAGGAAGCATCTTGTTCTGCAAAAGGCATGTGGGCATCTCTAGGAGTTCCAGGTGCTGGGCAAAACCACCTCCATTTTATCCCTCTGCCTCTGCAAATTTCTCTCAAATTCCATTTGTGATTTTCCAGCACTTTCTGCTTCTCTATTTACTTTAATCATTATTTTTAGATGGGTATTAAATTTATAAATAGCATCAGAACAGCAAGGTTCCCCTCGTGCCAACAACAGGGTGATTTGAACAGGAGGGGTCACAGAACACAGGAATTATGTAAAGAACATTCTGGACCTCAAGGTACATTTGCGTGACATTATTTTCCACCATAAATAATCTGTCCTTCAATCACAGAGCTATATTACTGAAAGTGCACACATGTTTAAAAATTACACTGGAAAATAGAAATCACTAAGATGGTTACATAATAGGAGGTGAATTATCTCCTGATTGAAATCATCTGGAAAAAAATCTAAATCTCTTGAAATCATTGGCAAATCATTCAGGGTTAAGTTATATTATAGTTATATATAAGTTATATTAAGAGGGTTAAGTTATGTATATTATATTAAGGGTTATATATAAGTTATATTAAGAGTTAAGATTATAATATATAGCGTTACAACACCAAGTGTTCATTTACAACCTTTAATTGCAGTTCCCTATCTCTGAAATATCCTTGTTCACCTCAAACACCTCTTCCAGAAGGAGGCTGCTTCCTCTCAAGCCTTCTGCTTTTGTATCATTAAGTCTGCACATTGAAGTTGGTTTAAAAAGGATAAAATACTCTTTCCTGCATTTCACGCTTCTGGGCCAATGATCATTACTACAGCTATGCAGAGACTACGACATAATGATGGTTTATTGCCCAAAATAATGGAATGTGTGCTGTTAAATCCAGCCAGATGATGTACAAAATGGCCAAATTGCAATAAAGAGAAAACTGGTGTTAATTAACCTTTTCAACCACCTGCATATTCATCAGCTGTTGTAGCAGGACTTTGGTTCCTCCTAAGCTGCCCTCAGACAATTTCCTTCACTCCTCTGTTTTAATGAATTTCTGAGCTCTGCTCAGAGCAAACACATTGAGGTTGGTGTCAGAGCTCTGCTCCGCAGCTCGGGCACAAATCCTCCTGGAGCTGGGCGGGTCACAGGAGCCCAGGGCTGGCTCTGCGAGGAGCCGGATCCCACCCGCACTCCCGGCGGCACCGGCACCGCATTGCCATCAGCAGTGCCACCCCACAGGCACGGGGAGCATCACCGAATCCTAAACCACACAGCCTGAGTGCTAGGCTTCCTTAGAAATCCGGGGAAGACAGCCAAGCACGTACTTCTTCAGCTCGGGAGAACTCGTGCTGCAATGCAGAGCTGGCTCTGGGCACAGCTATTAATTATTTCTGATTTCACTTCTTTGGGAAATCTTTTCCAGGGCCTCATCGTTCACCAGGCTAATACCCTGCACCACTTGAGGGTGCACACAGCTCTGCTAAAGTACCTAGTGCTAATACCTGCATCCCAGGAAAGGAGAGGTTAGTAAATAAATTATTGCCTAAGGAGTGGCTCAGTGGTTTTATCTACCCTTCAGACAACACTGCAGGATTTGTGCTGCCCTTGCCAAGAAAACAAAAGGGGGAAAAAATATAACCTGGGGGATTTTTCACAATCCTAAAAATACTCCAACGCAGTCAGTGGCCAGTGGCTGCAGCTGCCATTTGCCAAGCACAGTCAGGCTCCGTGGCTGTGGGGGCAGTGGGGGATGGCTGGATTCTCCCAAGAAAACACAGCAACAGCGTGGAGAATATAGCACAGACCTCATCTAGTTGCTATGGAGTCTCTGTGCATTTCCTCAGGAAAATTTTGCTGTGATACAGCAGTTGCACTGACCAGTCAAAATAATTATTTTTTTTTAATCTGTATCACTTTCTGTCTCCAGCAAATGTCGAATTTTGCAAAATGAATCCATACTCATGAAAGCCACCCCGCTCTGCACACAGTAGCTTGCCATGGCAGTTTAAGGCTCACATCAGCATTTTAGATTTTGCTCAATTCATCCTGCTAAGTCATATCACTGGACCAAAACACTTTCAAAAGGTGCCTATTCATAAGCTTTTCCACAAACAAGATAAAGAGAAATAGGTATCACTTGGAAAATGACTGGGTTTTCCTTTGCTTTTACATAGAGTTTTGAGGTTTTGATGTATATAATGCAGTAGTGTTATTTTAATAACAAGTGGCAACAGCTTCACACTGAATGAGGGCAAGGCCAGATAGAATATCTGGGAGAAATTCTTCCCTGTGAGGGTGGGGAGGCCCTGGCACAAGTTGCCAGAGAAGCTGTGGCTGCTCCTGGATCCCTGGAAGTGTCCAAGGCCGGGTTGGATGGGGCCCTGAGCACCCTGGTCCAGTGGAAGGTGTTCCTGTTCATGGCAGGGGGTGGAATGAGATGGGCTTTAAGGACCCTTCCAACCCAAACCATTCTGTGATTCCATGACTCCCAACAGTAACTAAACAGAGCTAGTATTAAATCCATGGACACGCTGTGGAGAGGCTAAAACAGAGATAACTTGCACTGTTACCTGACTTAACTAAGTGGAACTGAGTCTCCCTGGCCTAGAAACGTGGGTGGCAGCAAAGATTCCTTTCCTTCAGGCAGCTCTGATGTCCAGCACCATGTTCATCAGCAAAAACAGAAAAGATTTGTTGAGCTTAACTATTCTCCATTGGCATATGGGGGGCTTTTGGGAAATCTTAGTTACTGCCTCCTCTTGCTCCAGCAGTGAGACTGTAATCAACACAAAGCACGTGATTTCTTTCCTCCCTGCTGCACTGGTGCCTTTAAAAAGAAATGAAGCAGGGGAACAAGAAGGCTCAAGTGGGTCCAGGTAGTCCCCAGTAAATCATGGCCTGAGCAGTGAGGCACAAAGTAGCTCTTGTCTGCTCGAGTCTCCTGTTGCACTGTCAGCCTCACTGGTTTTCAGCAGTGACACGTCTCTGTTAGACATCCTGGCACTGCACAGGCCAGAAGGAGTAAATAATTAAAAATAAGCTTAAATTATTCAACCTAAAACAGCTTAGAAAGGCTTGTAATTATGGTTCTATGGGCTGAAATCATTTTCTACCAGCCTGGGGAAATAAGAGCTACGCTCATTTTGAGTGAACACCACTTGTCAATGCTGCCTTATTTTACATACAGGAATAAAGAGAAGGCAGGTCTAAATTATCAGGCCAAAAGAAATCCACACCCCTCCTCAGGTCACGTACAAGAACAGCATCACATTAATATTTGCTAAATATGAAACACTGTGAATTTTTCCTGATCCAGACAATCAGTCTTACTGGGCTGTTCCAAAACACAAGCAAACAGGGTAACTTTTTAAATCTTGTGTTACTTTCCTCCCCTTTCTCTTTCTGTTCATTCTTATCCCTATCTTCATCAGGAAAGGATTCTGCTGGAGGACAAAAAGCTGACCTTAAACAGAAACGTGTACTCTGAAACCTACTTTGGCTCACTTCCCTAAAATGTCTCTTTTCCAAAGGCCTAAGGAGCTAATGAACCTGTTAGATTTTGGGAAGGTTAACATGCTAAATCCTTCATTAGCATCAACAAATAGAAGGTAATTACAGACTTTTTTTTTAATTGCAGCCTTTGTTTTCAGTCACTTGTAAAAGGGCAGCTAACAATCCATATTGATCTGTATGTGGAAGGTTTTAGCATAGGAATGGGTGTTAACATGCTTTCAAAGCAAACTCCAAAAAACTATAAGCAACACATTAATTTATTTACAATATAGGGAGCTTCCATAAATAATTACCAAGAGAAAATCCTTGAACAGCACCAACATGGATTGAACAAGAAAAGAAAGAATTGATTTTAGCTGTCTAGGTCTAAAAGGACAGGTTGCTAACAGGCACATTCATCAAGATGTAGCTAAGGATGAAAGAGTTCATCAGACATTCAAACAAAACTACCAGCACCCCGAGTGCACAAAAGGAGCTGCTTGAGAATGATGCAGAGAACAGGAATTCTTTTTTACCAAACCTGAAAGAGCACCTACATTCTCAAAAAGTCACCCAGAAGATGTTTTGTGTGCAGAGTCAAGTCAGTGAAGTATGACAGTCCATCTGACTGCCAGCTGTACTGTGCTGCACCATCTCAGGGAACAGCAGCTCTCCTGTCACCCTGCTCAGGGCCCATCCTCCCTGCTCCCAACCTCTGGATGCACTATGGATTGGCAAATACATCCACCAGGGCATGGCTCCAGCTTCCACCATTAAACTGTCAACTGGGAGCTCATATGCCACTCTCACTTCAGGTGCCAAACTTTCCCCAGGAGTTCAGTGGAAAAGCCCGAGGGACTAAATTACAGAAGCCAGATTTCAAAATGCTTGACACTTCACAGTTTAACATCTGACATCCTCATTAAACATTTTTTTAATTGCTTAACACAAAGCTGCCCAAATGCCACATAATAATTCTTCCAGTGGTGCAGGAAAAATCATGAATTTAAAGGACACAAAATATTTCACAAGGAGGTGAACAAAATCATCCCCAAAGCCAGAAAAGTTTATCAGGGATGATTTCCTACAATGTGCAAATGCTCTCTCAACTTGTTAAAATCATTCCTGCAAAGTTAAATTTGCAGAGACAGGATAGGTGGACAGTCACCATAGGCAGGTGCTGACATTTCTCCTCTCTCTAGGTTGCTCTTTTAAAAGCTCAGCAAAAGTTCTTCTTCCTGATTATGAAAAAGTGAGAGATGGAAACTTGGGCATTTCAGACACCTCCATAACTTCATGGAAACAACCACGTGATGAGTTAATGCAGCCATAAAATCCAAAGTGTCTGCCATGACACTGGATTGCACCCAACAAGCTTTACAATGCAAAGGGATTTAGCATTCCAGGAACATACTTTCGTCCTCCTGTGTCCAGTGTCTCACAAAATAGAGCCAACAGACCCTGTTAATCTGTTCTCCAGTATTCCAGATATGGATTCATTCAACCTAAACTTGTGAAGAGGCACAGTCACCCACAACACCAAAAGCACATTGAGATAAATGGTCTGTGTTTTGAAATACTGTCTACATATGATTTACTAAGATTGAATAAATCTTGTGTTTCAGAAATAACCAAGGAAATTAACTGAAATACCACATATAAATCAAGGGATGATTAAACAACAATACAAAGCTGAGCAAATTTAAACTTGAAAATTGCTCCTTTCCCATCAGAAGCAAGGGAATTGGCGATCATTCATCTTACCCCATTTCAGAACACTGTGTATTTGTACCCGTGCACATCACACCCCTCAAACAGGACATGGAGAAAATGAAGCAGCAAGTCCCAATCTATTCTGAAGTGCAATGTCATCTAAAGAAGCTCCATTTCACAAGGAAGCAAGCTAGTGAGGTATTATTTTCATGCCCATAAATAGCTCCATAAGGAAAATATAAGCTTGAGATGCAGAAGGAAAATGCTCAAAGGGCATCAGGAATAGACACCTCCTACGCAAACACTCCATTACAAAACACCAAAAAGGGGTTTTTTCGTGGCTGGAGAGGCATTTGAAACATCTAGAAATCCTAATGAATCACGGAGACGTTTGCCAAGGCAACAAACACGACACTGAGCAGAGAAGACATATTCAGTGCTCAGGAAAGAACAGCAGGTTAAAGCTGCAGTGAACCTTGAAAGCTTCAGTATACAGAGGTCAAGCAGTGAGAGACTCTTTCCCTGCCTTATCCTGATACCAGCTCCACAGGGATCCTGCAGCAGGTTCACACCAGGTGAGGGAGTGGTTGGCATCCATGAACCAACACAGGAGTGACCAAGAACAAAGGACTGGATCTCTGCATGACTTCCTGCTCCTCAGGAGGCCTTTTTCCAGCACACCAAGCACTCCTTAATCCTCCTTCCTCACCAAACTCTGGCTCTTTCCAAAGGGATGAACTTTGGGGCTGCCAGCCTCGCTGCAGAGCCAATGTACCCAAAGACAAACACCCACCCTCCCTGCAAAAGATGTGCTTGAAATTCAAATGGGCCTGGATCTAAGACAAATCTGACAACATTTTCTATAACGTGAGAAGCCTTTCATCTTCTTCTTTTGTGGAAAAGAAGGTAGTAATGTGAAACAAGGTCTGCTGTTGAGGTAAACCAAAGCAAACTCATTCCCTGTCTCCTGCAGCTCCATAATGGAAGCCACTTACTGCATGTTGACTCTTCCCCACACATGCTGGAATTCTGCTGACAGCAGAATCCTTCCATCCTTGTCTTTCCGCAGATATTGTCCAGTAGTAGCTCTGTCTGAGCCTCAGCAGTGCTCAAGGTTTCAAGGGAAGGACAAAATTCACCTGATGCTATTGGTTCTCAATCTCTTCTAACAAACAGTGATGAATATTGCAGATGCCATGGAACATTTTATGCTAAGAATGCTGAACTCATGAATCTGCCCTTCAAAAATGTATAAAAGTTTTTAAAACCTTTTAAAATACTAAATAAAGACCCAACTACATCTTGTAGAGACCAGATGTCAAACTCTGTCCTCATGCCTGATGGCAAAATGGCAACAGCCATCAGCTTACCACATCTGTAACATTTAAAAATCAGTTTCATTCGGCAGCAGAATCCCTTTTTATAACATGTTTTTTTCTTTGGGATTTTATGTGGGTTTTCAAAAATCTTTTCAACACTTGTCACATGCAGAGATGGGAAGCTGTGTCTGCTTTGAGAAGTGCTTTAGACAAGGAGAAGTAAGAGTGTGTTACATAGAGCCAGGGGCTAGGCAGCTGGATTGCCAGGCTCTAATTCCAGCTTTGCTGCTGACTCAGTGAGTGACCATCTCGGAATCACCCTGCTTCCCTTGCCTCACTCTGCAAAGGGTGAGTCACAGGCAGCTCTCTCCAAAGACACAGAGAGGCAAATGGAGCTGGACCTTATGTATCCTGAGTTTAGGTAAAATGGAATTAGTCGTGCCTAAATTGCAATAAAATCTACATATTTGAAGCTGCTCACCTCCTGTGGTAGTACCTGGCTTTTAATGCTCTCAATATATTTGGGTATCCACATAACTATTCAGAAGGTTGAGGGGCTGTTTACATACATGTGTTTGCACCAGTGCCCTTTTTTCCACCTTGCAAGAATAGGTTACACCTGCATAAAAGGGAAAATTTCCAGCTTGGATGCAAGATAAGCAGACCTACCCTCTTGTCAACTGGTTTTTAAAATAGCTGAGTCAATCTCAAAAAGATTGCAGGAGAAGGTCTTCAGCGTGCAAACTCCTTTTCCCAGTTTTTGAGCATGGAATAATTCTGTTCATCTTTAAAGAACTTCTAAGGATGGCCTCTAAGAGATGATGTGAGCAGCTTGCTGCTGGGCCTGCTCACAGCTCTGCTGCTGCCCAGGGGTCTGTTCAGGGCCAGGGCTACGTCAGGCAGCAGCTGTGATGACATCTCAGAACATTCTGGTCCCACCCCAGCAGCACAGAGGCTGCAGCCACAGTTTGTGGTGCTGATGCCCAGACAGGTGATGGTCACACGGCAAAACATTCAAGAGGCAGAGCCCACACCCTGCAGCATCCATGGCAGCTTGGAGAAGGGTGGAATGGTACTAAGAGACGCCCAGCATCCTGCCAGAGTGGAAGAGCTAAGGCCATGGCCCTTCATTTATCCTCTTTTGCATAATCAGGATGTTCCAGGGACACAGGAAAAGTTCCTATCATGGGGCCAAATGAGCACTTCGTGCACTCAGCACATACTGGTGCATGGCATTTATCCAGATGAGGGCTGGGAAAGACAGCCCACGACACCTGACATGTTCTCCCACTCCAATGATCCTTCCACAAACAAAATGGATCTCCATTGTAGGGAAAATCCACTCACTGCAGTGTAAGGTCTTTCAAACAAACCATAAAGATGGAATCAGATTCTCCCTATGCAGAAATACTTTAAGTCTTGAGAGAAATCAAAAACATTCATTTGCATTTTGCCTCTCACAGACCCACACACCTAATTTGTTCCTAGCCTCCATTTTCCAAGAAATTCAACAAATCTGGGCGGGCCCCTGCTAGGAGATAATCCCATTTCACAGTAAAACCACTTATTGCTCTTCAGGAATTAAAGTGACAGATACATAAATATCTCACAGGTACGTATCTCACTTGAATTGATGATTAAATAAAAGTATTATATGTACCAGATAGTCTCTATTTGGGTTGTTCTGTGTGCATACATACCCACATATCTGATCTGCTCTACACCCTGCATTCTGCACAGCACGAGCATGCATAGATACAGACATAAACAACTTGTTCCTGTGCTGCTGGGTGTCTCCTGCAGCAGGAGCAGGACAGAAAAGCCCAGCCTGACTCAGCCCCAACCATCTGACTGAAGGCAAGTTTAGGGTGCAGCCTTGTTTATGTAACAGCAAGGTACAGCCGCAGTGGAAGGGAGCCAGGAGCAGGGGCTGAATATTAAAAAGGAGGAAACACACACAACACTGAAGTGTTCTCCATATTTTCTAAGCAAAGCCCACTGGTGATCCCTGGATACAAAAATCTGATTAGGAGCCTGCATCACCACACATGATTACTAACACAAATGCGGCCTGAGCCTGCCTGCTTGCAGACAGGGATGTGCAGCACTCTGGGAAAAGAGGTGGCAGAAGGGGCAGTATTAATTCTATCCAGCTTTAATTAAAGTAGTCCAACAGGCATTTGAATCAAACATGTTAAGGAAATAGGATTTGTGAAAATCAGAAAAAACAACACACGCTGTAATGAAGTAACTAAAATGGGTGCTGGGCAGATAGAAAAAAAATAAGCTCTTCCAGCAAGGACATCCACACATTAAGTACATTTTTTTAAAAGACTCTTTTGCAGAGGATTCCACAATCAAAAATATAATCACAAAAACTACCTTATGCTGCAGTGTCCCATTTAAGGGATTAGGAGAGTAATCACAATCTGCCCCAAGCAGCGCTGCCCAGCATCCAGGCACTGCATGCATTAGAAATGACATTCCTGTTTTTGATAAAGACAATTTGGATGTGACTTCATGAACTCTGCAAAGTGAGCGTTTGAAAAGTCATGGAGATCACACCCAGAGGTCCCAAAGGCATCAAACAGCCTCTGTCATTTTATTTAAGCCATGCAGCTCAGAATATAAAAAGCCCTAAGACTGAATGCAAAACAAATTCAAAACTGCCCAGGTATGCCAAGGGAGCAGATGGCTTCTGAATTCTAGAGATCTGCCAAAAGGATCTGTAAATTCAAACATTACATGGCTGAATTCTAGGCTTTTCTTTTTACAGAGATCTGTGTTTACATGCAATGTAGCGGCAAGGGTGGGGAGGGGGGGTGTGGAATTGCCTCTTTATTTTTTCCCTTTCAGAAAATTTATAAAGAATGGATAAAAACACGTTGTCATGGAATGAGTTAATGTGTATCACAAGCTAGAGAATCCAGACATGGGAGGAAAGAAACAGCAATGAGAAGGCATTAACACAGGCCCTCCCAATGTATCACAGTCCTAAAGATAAGATGAACAGAACCTTCATTTTAGCGTTTTCTCCGCTATTGTATTTTTTGTGTCCTTGAAAACTATACAGTGATCTGGCAAGCAAATCACCTCTAGTGTTTTTTTTTTCTTCTGTATTTTTTCATCCCAAGACAATGAGTTGTCATTCCCTCTAACACAGAAGGAAAACAACAGTTAATTATAAATTATGAGAAACCTCCCCCAAATCAGAGCCATCTACAGAGATATGCCTTAAGAGAATTAGAAATTGCCATCAGTAACAGAGGCAAACCCGACAGATTGCAGATTATAGTGCCAGGCCCTACCTAGACAAATACACCTGCAGTGTGCAGTGTAAATACACTGAATCACAGTGGCAAGCCCAGGATCCCTTTAATGACACCCAAAAACTGCAACACAGCTCAGCTGATGCTCCCAGCACCTCAAGGCATGTCCTACACACAGCACTGAGCACTGCCGGGGAGGTGGGAAGTGGAACTAAAAATGGGAAATGGGGGAGAAATGATGTTGTGAAGTAGAAAAATGCACCTTCACACTGCAAAGCACAAGCACAGCCACCTCCCTCCCTTGACAACTTCTCCAGATCAGCCAGAGGCTTGGAACACCTGGGAATGATGGCAGGGGGCTCCAGGCCTTCTGGGATGAAGGGAAAGTGGCAATAGCGGCGTGCCACCTTCATGTGCACAATCCCTGTATGGCTGTGGGCTGCCATGGCTGGCAGGACTTTAATCTCACTGCAGATGGGCTGAGTCCACAGCAGGGCTCAGAGGGGATGGGAAGGGATGCAAAAGGGAAACGTGATGGGAAAGGTTTGGAAAATGAAGGGGAAAGCATTGCACATGGCAGAGAACACCTGCGAAGTGCTGCACAGGCAGAGGAAGGGTGGGGG
The DNA here is from genome assembly GCA_024734555.1 of Trochalopteron elliotii. Lineage (NCBI taxonomy): Eukaryota > Metazoa > Chordata > Aves > Passeriformes > Leiothrichidae > Trochalopteron > Trochalopteron elliotii. The sequence continues at coordinate 273,732 of JANPWX010000179.1, read as the reverse complement.
AAAGGGAGAAGGGCGCTGGTTTCCCCCTCATACCTTGCGTTTCCGATCAGCCCTAGAGATTTTCCGCTGTCTTTTCCTTTCCTTCTCAAGGTTTCTCTCCCTCTCTTCGATTTCAGACTCTCGAACTTTTTTAATGGAAGCGGCTGCGTGAGCCATTTTGGCGAGGAAAACACCAGCTCCAAGGAAGCTGTTCCCACCACACGCGGATATCCAGGTGATTTATTTTTTCCGCAAGGGCACTGGCTGCGAGCCAGAAGTTCACGGCGTAATCCACTCTTCCTCCTCCGGCACCCCAGGAAAGGTCACGGCTCTGCCCCAGCCCCTGCAGCACCCATAGCTCGGGAGCAGGACAGCCGTGCCCACACACACAGGGTGCCAAAGTGCCCGCAGCCACATACACCCGAGCAAGGAGCAGGCAGAAAATCCCTCCGAGCAGCCTGGGAGCCCTTCAGCTTGGCTGTGACTGCAACAGAAGGCGGGCTTCAGACTCAGCCGGGAAGGAGGAAAAAAAATCCAGGGAGGGGAAATAAAAAAAAAGGAAAAGAAAAATCGGCCTTTAAACACACATCACCAAATTGGGAAGCTCTTCTGGGATTCCTCCAGAGAGGCTGCGTCTTCTGGCTGGGAGGAGGGCTCCGCTTCAGCATCCCCAGTGAGAGGGGGAGGGGGCAGCTCCCGTCAGCTTCTCACATCGCCTTCACACAGGGTGAGAAGAAAATGGTGCAGTCTGACTTACTGACTTGCTGCTGCTGCGACGGGCTGTGCCGGAGCCCGGCACACGCCTTCCTGCTCCTCTCCTCCTCACGATCTTCCCTCACTGCCGAGGCGGTCCATGGGAAGCCGGGAGGAAAAATGTGCGGGGCTGGGAGAGCCCAGTCTCAGCCTGCTCACCTGCAGGCAGCGGGAGAGACGCCTGGAAAGGGCTGGCAATGCTCAAGTCCTCATTGTGCCTCTGCAGCCACGTGAGGCTGCATCAGGAGAGCTGCATTCAGCAGCGAGGAGGGACAGCACAGAGCACGCAGCGTAATCCGGGCTCAGCCTGCTCCGCTCAGCTCAACCCCACCAAAGTAACAATAATACCACCAGGGGTGCTGCTTGTTGTTTTTCAACACCAAAAGCGGCTCTCAGGCGCTTCCTAAAACAACTTCTAAAGACCTGCCTTCGAAGGTGGACAGTGCTTGTACCTGTGGACCAACAGCGACCAAAAGAGACGGTGACAATATTTTGCTACTTAGTCGCCCCCAGTGCCCAAATATCATTTGGGTTGGAACACTAATTACTGGCGTTGATATCTGAGACAGATGGGTCTGTCATTTCCTTGTTGCTTACCCCCCTGCTAAACCAGCATATCAAAGTTCTATTCCTGTCTCCCTGGGTAACTCTTACCACTATTAGCATCAAGCCTTTAATTCATCAAAACAGGACACAGGTAGATCAAAAGAGACTCTTGCATTAGCTGCTAGCAGATCCCATTCCAGGTCCCTCCAGCACCACTGCTCCAGCCTCTTCAGGCAGGTGCTGAGGGAGAGGCAGGATGTGACTGCCCAGTGCAGCAGAGCCATCTGCATCCCTGGTTTAGTCACAACCCCAGAGTCACAGGGATGTGGCAGCTCACCGACACCAGCACTAAATCCCACCAAATCAAAGAAACAACTCCCTGAGCCAAGGGTCCCCCTGCAATATAGTCCCTGGCTTCAGGGAATTGGACTGAACAGTCCCTAGAGCCAAGCACCATGAATTTCTCTGTAACACACGAGTGACAGACATCCTGAGAGCTCTTCATGTGACAGCAGCTCATAGACCAGCCTGAATTCCCCCCTCACATGGCCATTGTACCCACAGAATTTGGTGGCCTCCAGTTCCTGTGAAGCAGGACCATTTATTGTCACCATGGAACTAATCCTCATTGATGACTTCCGTTGTTACTATAAGGTCTCACTTTGAGAATATCATGGACCAAATTTTTTCCATGGATTATATATGAAAACTACAAAGCACTATAAAAGCATCTTTAGAACAGGGATCTATTTTGTATTTGAGCCAGTCATCTGTGCATTCAATCAAAAACACATTTCCCTAGTGGAAGGAGGCATGGGAAGCAGCAGGGCAAGGAGTGCCAGCCAAGCTTTTTCTGGCTCCTCTCTTTGTACAGTCTGACTTTCTCCCAGTTGTTCCCATTTGTGGAAAAGTAGACTACACAAAGCTAATGGCTAAAACACAAGTGGCTGCAGCAACAGCCACCAGAACAGTGAGACAGGTGGAGGCAGCCATGGGAATAAAATAAAGGGAGAAATTGGAATCTCTGAGAGGACTCTGGCATGCCTTGTCTTCTTCACATTGCATGAACTTCACAGGTGCCATCACTTGTAAACCCAAAATTAACAGCTGGTAGTCTTGAACTGAACTTTCCTGATACCTTTCCAACCTTTTCATGGGATCTTAAGAAGTTTGAAAATAAGACCAAATCACAAGCTACCCCACTTAAAAATCCCAGTCTTAGGCTTTCCCCAGATCACGGTTCAAGGTGTCTAAGCCACTGAATGCTTAAATCCTGAGACATGGTGCACACAGTAGGGTTTGATACACAGGAGGGTTTATGGCAGCCATTACTATTAAACAATTTGTCGTTTTTGATGATTGATATATGCAGGCTCATCACCTTAGTATCAAATAATTATTCTTTCAGAAAACTCACTTAAAAGTAAACCAAGGTCTTGATGTACTTTCTAACCCAGGCTACACGAGAGAAAACTATCAGACCCTGGGACCAAACAATTGATGCAAAGTAAAATCAAATGAAATAGCAAATATTCTTCATAGGATTATTGATAAAGAAGAACTTCAGGCCAGCTCTATGGGTTCACAACTATGTTCCACAAACATTTTCTCCCTAACCTCAAAGAGACATAAATATATTTCATCTTTTTCTTTTCAGGGGGAAGGAAGTGACTTTCAATAGACTATTTTGGAAAGAACATATCTTGTCTGGGGAGAAGAACATGAAGTATGTATCAATATTTGCCACAGCTTATGTCCCTGCAGGAAAGAAGTGTTCTGTTTTGAGACAGTTTTCCCGAAAAAAAAAAAAAAAAGCAGAAACAGGCTTGTCATCGCATTGTATATACAGATCCTAACTAAACCAAATCCTTCTGCAGACATCAGTCTGAAGATTACATTTTTCAAGTAAAAATGGAGACTGAGCAATTTCCCCCTAAACATAGAAAACGTATTGTGGAGGTGCTACATGAGAAAAGCAGAATATCCAGCAATGCTGTCACAAACAGTGTGTGGGAGGGGAGTGGGAGAGTGGGCAGATGCACAATAACAGAAGAACACAGTTCCAGAAAAAGGGTGGGTTTTCTCAGAAATGCATGTGTCATCCTCAGCCTGGAACATAGAAATACAGAACTTGTGAGATTCAACAAATTCCCATTTGGGATAATAAAGCTTATAAGGCTTCAACCTGTAGAGAGCCCTGTGTGATCTGTGAACAGACTCCAAGTGATGAACCTCACCATGAGATACCAAGTTGGGGATGCTTCACTGGGGTTCCAGCTCCTGTCTGCCTGTTCATAAGCTGGCATTAAGCTTCAGCTTCCTGACCTGATCTGCTGATTTCACAGTCTCCAAATTATGTTCTTTGACCTGCTCCTGCAGCTGAGACACTCAGCACTGGCACTGCAGTGCTGCAATGGCCACAGCTACGACCAGCACCAGCCTTTACCTGCCAGCTTTCAGGCAGGCAGACCTGATTTGCTGAGCAAATCAGCATTTGCAGTCTATAAAAACCTAGTGGGTGAAACCCAACAGTAACTGAGCACAAAAAGAGAGGATGTAAACAAGTGATTATCTTCCCTGAAGCATATCCACTATCAGGGGTCCAGCTCACAAAAAATGAGCTTCTTTCTATATAAATCATGTGGGAAGTGCAAAAACAAAGTTAAAACCAAGCCTAGAAACCATGCCAAGGAAGTGTGACTCAAATTTGTTCCCAAAGTTACAAAAAAAATAGGGAGGCATTGATGGAGTGGAAAAGCCTTTCATATTTCATAGCCAGAATGCAGACTGTTGTTTCCAGGTCTAAGCTCTAGTACATTCAGGAAACTGCCTGGAAATCAAAACCACTTTCAAATAATAGCTAAAAATGGGAAAGGGCTCTCCTAGGCAATAGTTGACCAGGATGAAAACTGGACCACTCAATATTTTGTCTGCTGTCATGGAAGACCATTCTGGACAAGGCAGATTACAATTCCATAGGGGAATTAGGCTCCCTCCAAAGTGATGCCTGGCCTAACTTGTGCACAATAATGCACAGGTGCATCCATGAAGTGTTTTGCAAAATCTGCAACAACCATTAAGCCTGTCCCTAGGAACTGTGCACTGATTTAAACTTCTGCTCCTTGCTAAGAGGCAGGAGAGGTTCCGCCAGGCTTGGAGGTGTGCACACAGCCATGAGTGGCCTGGAAACCAGAGAGCCCTGGCTCACTGAATCAGCTCACCTCCACCCACAAGCACGGATGAAGACCTCCCCATTGCTGCTATTCCAGCCAGGCTAAATGGCAGAGGTGGGCAGCCCTCCTCCTCTGCTCAGGAAGCTCTTCTCTCAACATCTCCTCTTGCGGGATGCAGATGGAGGTGATGGAATTGTTTTAATAGGCACAAAAATACTTGGAAATACCAGAGCAGAGTAACAATGTGCTTAATTCAACTATTTAAGAGTATTCAGAGGGACTGTGTGTATTAGCACATCCAGCCATTTCAGTACCTACAGGACCACATATTCCTAGAAAAGCAATCTTTGCAGAAAGTAAAAGCACAGAGACAACTGTGGAAGCACAGGCTTCCTGTATCACTCATTGTTTAATCCACATCCTTAGTTACTAATCACATACCAGTTATTCTACAGGTATGTTATTCTAAAGGTATAATAACTCTGGAAGTAAGTTAGCAATCATATATCCATGGTGCATAGGTTTCATTTTGTATTTCCTGAGGGAAAATATATTAAGGTTAAAAGAAAAAAAAAAAAAAGCTCTATATTCTCTCATTCTTATTTTACTGAATATACAAAGACAACACGTTCATCAAAGTTCTGTGCTGGAAATTAGTTTCACTAAACAGGAACTGAGAAGATGATGTATAAAACTATGTTCTACCTTTTTCTGTGCCTTGAGTATATCTATTTTATTAATTGAAAAGGAAGCAATACCAAAGAAATGAAAAGAGGCAATTTGAGGTAGAAATGGACCTAAATCAGACCAATTTTAACATCTTTCCCTTCTTTTCTGTTAGACCACGAGAGAATAAATCACAGCACTGCCACCTTTAGTGGCCATCACCAAGAACATATCACAGATGATACAGTAATATTTCAAATACCAACCCCCCTCCCCCCCACCCCCCACACACAGAGCAGGTTTCTGTCTTGGAGGTGTTCAGCTCAACACTGACAAACATTAAATGCAATTAACCCAGGGGGAAAAAAGAGATACTGTTTAGCTACCTTCATCTGGAGAGAGTTACTGAAAACAGTAATCTGCTCTTATAAAATTATTTTTCCTATATTATGGACAAAGAAAATGAGATAATATGTTCCTAGTAAAATAAGAGCAGTCACTGTGGGATGAGACCAAAGTCTTCTGGCTCCAACAGTGGTCAAAACCTGGGTATCTAACAAAGGGTAGAAAAGGACAAACATGGATGATAATTTCAAGTACTCCAGCAGCTTCTGGTTGTTTCAGACTGCTGGGCATCTGTGCCAGGCATTTCCAGTTACTCTCCCACCCTCACCAGCTGTTTTCCACAAACTTGTGCAGCCTCTCTCTGAACTTTTCTGAATTTCCAGCATCTACAACACATGAAGGCCAAGTTCTGCAGCTCAACTACATATCCAAAGTCCCACTGTCACAGGTGAGCACTTACAGACCAGCAAGGAGTCAAGATAAGATAATTGCCATTATAGGATCATGAAAATCCTTGCAGTCAGCCTTTGTTGCTGCCCAAGCTGTGCCATGGCAAAGAAAGGCTCTGCACACCTTCCTGAACACCAAAAAAAAGATGTAGAAAGGCCCTTCAGAGACTGATGCCTCTGGTTTAAAGAAATACCCCAATTGTGAGGTAGAGGTATCCCAGCTGCATCCAAGCTGGCAATTCAAGGAGCATATTTGTTTCATCAGAATCCTAAATAAACTAGATAGGTATTTCTAGAGCGTCCCCATCCTGTGGTTTTCCAATGATGGCTAAGTTACATTAACTCCAAATATTGCTCCACTTGTATTTGTTTTCATATTGATTGAAAATGTTGATGTCATATTCTCTTTGAACTAAGTCAAACAGGGCCTCTTGCAATAGCTCACTAAGGGCAACAGCAGACATTTCATTGATTTCAATGGGTTTGGGAACAAAACCTTGCCAATTTCATTCAACATTGCAATGTGCCTTCTCATCTTCCTTCCTGCCCTACCTGCATTCACCTTTGGTTACTGTGTTTGGTTCTGGTCTTGTGAGGGCAGAAGCTGCTGTTAACACAAAGAAGGATCCAAGGCACCCTCGTGGAGGTGCTTCAGACCTGCCAGGTCTGATTCCCAAAGTGGACACTGTGTTCCCCAGGCTCATTTCTCACATTTCTTCATCCCTGCAGTTTCCCTGCTGGATCTGCTGCAAAGGGGCAGGGCCCCACCTTCTGCAAGTGCAGCTCCCCAGCCTGGTGCCTGCTCCTCTCACACCAGGGAGGTCACCCACAGCCAAGAGCAGGGGAGCTGGCTGGGGTCTGCTTCCATCCTGCTGCTCCCCCACTACCATCCTGGTGCCACAGACAAGTGGCCCAACAGCCTGAGGGAATGCTCCTCCTCCAATCCTCTATCCTGATACAGGACATATTTCAAATTTAAGGGTAAATATCTGGGGAAAAGTCACAAGAACAAGTTACACGCTGAAAGATACTGGCATATATTTCACTTGTGTCCCTGATGGATCAATCCTACCCCTTGTCATTTAGAAGTTCTATTTCTTGTTTTCCCAAAAACAAGGGGAATATTGCCAATGACCAACCTGAGGACTGAAAAGGGCGGCTCTCCATTCTAACCCCACTGACCTACCTGATGCAGTAGTTCAGTCCATTCAGAGATGATCCTGTTACAATAATGTGGCTGAACTACAGTGCTGCATGCAGAATAAGCAGGTTAACAGAAACATCTGTTGATCTGGAAACAAAATTCTGTTCTCTCAAAGCCAAGAGGGTGATGAAAATAAAAATAATTTTACCAATTATAATGATATGAAAAATAATGATATGAAAAATAATTATGCCAGGGCAGCAAGAGCTTATAACAGGAAAACTGACTTGTTTGCCATTGGAAGCCTTAAGCCAGTGTGACCCACATCTTTTCCACTTTAAATCCTTTCAGTTGCAACCTCGCTGCTGCACATAATCATCTCTGCTTAAGCAACCTTGCTGTTACATGTAGAACTGTGCCTGCACTTCAGTGTTGGACCAGGGGACACGGGTTCATGTTTGAACAGGCTCTATCTACCTCTAATTCAAAGGTCACCTGCCCATAGCAACCAAATCAAAGGCTTGACTGATTCTTACTTACAGTAACAATCATCATTATGTACACATATGGATTTTCCCACTGTTTCTAACAAGAGAAGACCTGTCTGCTACTTGCTTATAAAACCAGAGGATAATGTTTTCCACTAAGGATTCTCAAAAGCTCTCAGACACTATTTAAAATACACCCCAAATTACCAACCATAGCAAACACAGTAACATATGAAACTTTTTTTTTTTTTTTTAGCTAGACGTTTTTCGCCTTTGCCTCATCAAGGAAAGAGGGTGAGATTCCATTACTTTTGGAGTCTCTTCCCCCATCAAATAACATCAGTGGTCCCAATGTGTGACCAAACCAATACAGACAACACGGCATTATTGCCTATGGAATACTGAGTTCCATATACACCGCCAAACGGTGCCTTTAGCAGACATTTCTTTGGAAAAGACAGTAAAAGAACGTATGGAACTTGCTACAGAGTGAATCCCAAGGCCGAGCGCTTTGGGCAGAGGCGTCCCGGTGCCTTTGGCGCAGGACCCTGGAGAGAGCCCAGCACCCTGGAGAGCGCCTGGCTCGGGGACGCACCGAGGCGCGGAGGGAAACACCAGGAACGCAAAGGCGAGGGGTCGGGAGCCGCTGGGACACGTCCTGGTCCCCCTCTGCAGCCACTGAAAAGTCAAGTTTCAAAACTTAAGAAAGGCAGATGTGCTTCCTGTGGCACAGGCTTGTTTCTGCTGAAAACATGGAGGCAAGTGAAGCACGGTCTGTGCTGTGCTTCCCACCAGGAGTGCCTGGGGATGGACGGCCAGCGACCCCCCTCTCCTGGTCAGGGAATGCTAAAGCAGCTCCGGATCCACGTTTCATACAGCCACAGACCGATTTGTGCTGGAGGCACCTTAAAGCTCATCTAGTCCCACCCCCTGCCATGGGCAGGGACACCTTCCACTACCCCAGTCCCTCCCACTTGCCCGCTCCAGCCTGCTCTTGGACACTTCCAGGAATGGGGCAGTCACAGTTTCTCTGGGCAACCTGTGCCAGGGCCTCACCCTCTCACAGGGAAGAATTTCTCCCGGATATGTGGTCCAGAATGACTCTTTGTTCAGTTATTCTAGCCCTACATGCCCCTCTCCAAAGCCCCTCTCCAGCTGTCCTGTAGCTCCTTTGGGCTGAACACCCCCAGCTCTCCCAGCCTGGCTCCAGAGCAGCGTTGCTCCATCACTGAGCACCTTCATGTGCCTGCTCCAACAGGTCCATGTCTTCCTTGTGCCGGGCCCCTCAGGGCTGGAGGCTCCAGCTGGGCTCTCACAAGAGGGGAGCAGAGGGAATCAACCACCTGCCTTGACCTGGTGGCCACGCTTCTGACACAGCCTGTGACAGCTATTTCAGGATGAAAGCAGCCCAAGCACAACGCTCTGGAGTGGTTGAAACACAGCCCTGGTTTAAGGTAAGAAAGAACAAGATGCTCCCTGTAGCACAAACACTGTGAAATCCTTGATATCCTTGTGAAGTCTGAAGATACAGACTACAGGGGAATTTCTGAGGAAGCACCTGAGATGATCCAAACACCCAAGGCAGCAGAAATGAAAATGTATTTTTCTCTACATGACAGATAAAAGCCAGAAAGACAGATCTCAACACCAAACTCAGCAAGAGGCCACAGGCCTCCGACCAGGGTACAGGGCACTGCTGAAGGGTCCTGCCTCCCTCCGGAGCTTCTGCTGGTCTTGGATCAACCATTTACACTCTTCAGTAAGCACCTGCCAGGTGACCTTTTAAAAGCATTTCATAACCTATTACAAATAACTTTTCTAAGTAGTATCAATTTTAAAAGTCATTTTTGAGTCAGCTAAATACACACATTCCTCAGAAATCATGCAGGATGTAGCTTGTTGTCCTTCTATGACTTAAAAACGTAATGCAAATCTCAATATCAAATACTAGCTTTTTCCTTGTCCTTTCTAAAAGAAATATTGTAGTATAATTTTTATGGTTTTGCTTTCAGGCCTGTGTTTATGGGATCATATACTGAAAAACTCCTCAAAGACACACACAAAAATATATTTGATGCACAGCATTTTCTTTCATTGCGAGCTCATCAGGTAAGAGAACGTGTCCATATCAGTACACCTTCAGTTATGTGAAACAAGCATTCCCCAGAATCAGGAGATACATCTGACACAAAGTACATATTATCATGAATCTGTTCCCAAAGTGCCTTCAATTTCCATTAATTCCTGTGGAAGATGAAGATGAAGAATTGGTCTTTTCAAACAACTAACAGGAATGGCTCCCAAGGGATTAATCACCTTCACTTTGAAAAGTAGTACCTTTCTAACAAGAATAACTTCTGAAAAACACTTTGTTTCTTCTTAGGAGCCTTGGGAATAAAGACCTTACAAAAAGGGAGCTGTCTGAACCACTTTCCCAAACAACCTCATACTATTATGGAGACATGAAAATGCACTGCAGAGAACATTACCAAAAACATCTCCTTGCAAAAGCACGCTGTAATCTGACAGGCCTGATGTAACTGGGAACCTTGCTGGAACTCAGCTGTGTTCATCACTTCACTATCCCTACAGCACTTAGTGATTTAACATTTCACCAAGACAACAGCATTAAAAATGATGAATAGGGACTACAGCAATTTACCCATTTCATTGTCCTTACTCTGAAAGTCACAAAAGTGATGCTCTCACTTGGAAATCAGACATCTGGCTGATGGGGGTTAAACTGATTGGGGGGGTGAACTGAGGTGGGCATGGACTGGAAATATTTCTGCACAAATCTAAGCAAAGCTGGCCCTCAGCTGCCAGAGGGCCAGAGGTTCAAATCTGAGCTGGACATATCATTTGTACATATGTGGCAAAAGGGCAGATGATTCATTCACATGGGTTAAGGCTGAGCCCTGCATTGGAAAGGGATAAAGGCAGCAAGTAGGGACTTAATGTCACAGCGACAGCAAAAAGAACTGTAAATGTCTCAGTCTAGACCAAAGACATACTTCATCCCAGGCTTTCCCTCAGTTTATCATTTGCAAAGAGCAAAACAAGCTTCTCTCTCCACAACAGGCTGCACTGGATCACGGCAGCATTTTAATTCCACTCTGCCCTCTTCATGCTCCCGGAGCACCTGTGAGCAGAGTGTGTAACAGAGGTAATCCTCCCTCCTGGCTCACAGAGCTGCCAGACTGAGAACTCCTTTCAAGGAAAGCTGATGGCACAATTACACACAAGGAGCTTCACCATAGGAGTCAAATGGCCCGTATGGAAAAGGCAAAAGCTGGACTTTCCAGTGAGAGATAATGAAGACAAACACTAGCTAAGATTTAACACACCACCAGGGATGTGAGAAACCTAGATTTAAAATCTCAGGTGTCTTACCACCTCCATGAATTAATGGCCCAATTAAAACACTTATTTATGTAAAGTAGAACAGCTCCCAAAAAAAGAAGGAACAGACTAGTCAGGCACTAATATATTCATTTGGGGCTTCAGAAACCTCTTTGAATCCCAAATCTCCAAGCAAAGCCACAACCAGCAGCCTTTGACAGAGATTGAACACCATGCAGTGAAACAGGCTGTCAGAGTATGGTGTCAGCTGACACATCCACAAGGCAGAGCACGCTGGTCAGGGGTAAAAACAGGAAAGGCACCTCAGCACTTTGTGCCCCATCTTTCAGCTGGGTTCATTTGTAGCCTTGTGCTCTCATCCTTATCTGGTTTTTGCTGGTGCTGGCTTGAAGGTCACTGCATTGTCCACCGTTCCACAAAGCAGAGATATCCTGAGATATCATCTTTTCCATACTGAAGGGAAACGTATGCAAACTTCTCAAAATCCTAAATAGAGCAACACAGTCCCTAGGATTCACCTCTCTGTAACTGCAACTCACCAGCAGAGAGGATTTACAAGTCCTTTCCCCTCCTTTAGGCATCCTGTCTTCCTCGAGGACACAAGGATACACAGCAGAGGGCTTTCTTAAAAAGAACCAGTGTTTAACTCAACATGTGAAGAGAGGGAAGGCGTGGCAGAGAGGAACACCTACATACTGGAACAGCACAGCATGCCCTGCACTGCTGCAGGAGTGCAGAGGAGCCAGGAGTGAAGGCACAAAGCCGAGCCTGGGGACGGGAAAGGAACGTTTGCCTGATACCTGGGGGGTTTTTTCCCACTAACAAATGTTTTCCCCGAGTGTATCGGCAATGCTGGTGCTGAGCACCACAAGGTGGCACTCCAGCCCTGTCTGTCCCCAGCAGCCTCGGCTCTGCCCGGTCTAAGGAAAAACAGGCACCTGATCTCCGGGTGCCAACACTTCACTCTGTCTTGAACTGTGTTCTCAGGCTTTGACACAGTTAATACTGTTTAATGCTTTAACGCAGTTGAGAGGAACAAAAAGCTGTCCAGTGGACAACTGGTTTTTACTGGTTGTAATAAAAAATAAACTACTTTCCCACTAATTTTTAACTCCTCTTGGGAAAGGTCCCCTTCACATTGTCTGCTCCAGAGCAGTGAAATGGCAATTCTGTCCTGAAACACTTCCACAACCACTGATTCCGTTGTCCCCTTACCATAACCATGGCAGACAGGTGCTGCCAGTTCATGTTCTCCCACTTTGGAGCAAAGCAGGGAGAGGAAAACGAAACAGCAAACCACCCTGAGTTCCTCCTTACAGAAAGCCTGCTGTGAAACCACAAAGACTTGATGCTGACCCTGATGTAATTGCCAATGTCCCTGCTCACACCAGGGGGTTTGAACTAAAAGGCCTTTAAAAGTCCCTTCCAAACCAGAACCATTCCATGATTCTACGATGACACCCAGGGTATTTTCACACACTATTTTTCAGGAAAATCTGCAGGCAGTGCCCTGACCCCCTGGCAGTGGGGTAGTGCTGTTCTTCCCACCTACTGCCTGGAGCTCTCTCTGCCTTCCAGCGGCCACCCAGGGCTCCCCATGTGCTTTTCCTTTCTAAACACTTCACACTGCAACAACCAGAAACTGCAGCACGACTCAGCAATGCTGCAGGGCACAGCCATCCCCTACACTGACCCTTGAGTGTTAATTGTAGTGTAACAGGTGCTCACAGACATGAACAGACCATATGACCCTGACACACGTGATTTTTACATTGCATTTTTGATGAACCACTCTGCTTCCACTGCTCTGTGCACTACCCAGGACAGAGCACAGTGCCTCCTGCTTTTTGCACCATGATACCTTTATCATTTCTCCAAATTTGTAGCTCTATCATGGTTTAACACATCGAGGAGGTTACATCATACAATCTATGGTGTAACTGCACACAGCATTCAGAGAGTTTCCCCACGGGAGAGAACATCACAGGACTTCTCACCGGCCATCAGCAGAAACGCCTTTGGGATTTAGTGATCTCTTTCAACACGCAGAAAGGACAAATCTTTCACTTTCAAATGAAAAACAAGTTCTTTTTTTGCCATAAACACAGGTGCCTTGGAGAACAGCATTTTCCACAGCCTCATCATCCCCCAGAGACACAGAGAAAACTGTACCCAGCAAGGACAGAGAAGTAACCTTTGCAAAGCCTCCTGTTGGCTTTTGCTCTGTATGATCTCAGATTAGCTGCTGCTGTGCTGTCATGTGTAAGGGGACTATTTCTGAATTAATCACCCATCAGACTGCATGTGTGTGTGGGAATAGTCACTTCAGCTGCCGCTCTCTACAGAAGGCTACAAGAAACCTGATTATTGCTATTTTGTCCTTTCATTTCTTCTCCCAGATTCATTTACTGTCGCTGTTTTAACCTGTTCCTATGCCGGGAAAAGGAATTTCTGTAACAAAAATATGGTTGGCAGGATTCTCTGTGTGTTCTCACCTCCTACAACATCCTAAACTGTGAGATATGTACTTCACCTTGCACCTCACAGAAATGCACCCAAGGTGAGATGTGTGGGGGAAGATGCAGCTGGGAGCCTAGGAGAAGAGTGAGGGGACTGTGCAAGAAAATGGTATCAGATGGGAAACAACATGAAATCTTTGTCCTTTTGAGGAGCACAAAGAGGCATACCTACAGTCATTCCTCTTCTCTGATCTTCTCCTAAGTACAGGCTCACACAGGAAATTAGCCCCTGTGATCTGGGAGCTGAACACTGAGCACTCACTGCACAAAATGATGCCATGAGGAGCCATGTTGAGACCCCTCAAGTTGCTCTTCACTGTTTCCTCTTGGGAGCCTTTCAGCATGTGCAGGGAGTTCAATTGCACCACAACAAATCCTGGTGAATATCACATCTAAAGTACACATGCACCTCTTCACTCTAAAGGGCATTGACAGAAGAGCTTATTATTAATAACAATTTCTTATGGACTAATACAGGCACTAAGAGAAAACTCACAGTTTTACCATCACTTCATGCAACGTGCATGAAACGGTGCACAATGTAACAACATTTAGGTTGCAAAGACAAGCACTTTAAACCTAACAAAATTCCTAATTAAGACCATAATCTTTATTCAGCCCCATCACACACATGTCCTGTGAGATAGTCTGTAATTAAGGATCACTCACTATATATTTGTGAGACCTCTGCCCCCTTCAGTGAGCAGGCCCAGGCAGCACACACTTAAAAAACAGCTTTGAGCACTTATTTTCTCCTTGATGTTCAATGGGTGGCAGAATGGTTTTCATTCTGCACAATAAACCTGATTCCTGAAGATTAAATTATTAACTTCCTCATAGGTCTTTCTGTAGTTCTCCCTGGTTTTATATACATATATATATAAACACATACACACATGTGTATGTATACGTAATATATGTGTATGTATATGTAATATATGTGTATATATGTAATATATGTATATATATGTAATATATGTATATATGTATATGTATCTGTAAGTACTAATGCATTTATTTTCAAGAACAGCTTTGGGACATGAAAGGCACCTAATTTTCAATTTACAAGGCAAAATGTACCCTCTGATTTTGTCTGCACCAACCAAAAGCACTTGGAACCTTATTTTTCAGGATATATTCATGACATGTAGCATTTGCACTGCAAAAATGACATTTCTATGGGCTTCATTTGCCATAATGGATGCTCAGAATTTGTTCAGGTAGACCATGAATCACAAGCCAAGCTGTGATTGGAGGGAACACATAATTGCTGGCTGTCCTTGAAGTTTTCCCATGTGAGCAGCATCACACAGGACCTCTGAGGAGAACAAAGTCAGAATCCACAACTCCAGGGTAGTGCTCAGTTGCCTAAATGTCCAGTTCTGCTCTGTTCCACATGATCCCACATCGTAGACATCCTGTTTCCAAAACAGCCCAACAAGAACACTGCCCTTCCCTCATTATTAAACTCAGTGTAACTCAGGTCTAGCTATGCCCTGTAAAAGTCACATTTATCATGGAAAAATAAAGCACAGCGTCACCACCAGAGGTCTGCATCAGAGAACACACCCTTTATCTCTAGCACTTCTTCATCTTTATGCATAACTGTCCTCAGACTTACTCCTGGGAATGTCTGGATGCTCAGAAATGCTGTTGTACTGACACACCAAGTGTCAGGCTACCGTGTCACCAGACAGCATCAGCAGTGTCACCATTTGTACCTGCACCAGCCTGCACCCACGAACTGGTGAAATACAGAACGTGCCTCAGATAAGACAGTTAAAAAAAACACACAGAAAAGGAATAACCTCCCATCAGCAAGAACTGTACATAATGCCAGCTTGGCATCTGCCTCCCAAATCAGCTCCTGGACTCAAGGGTCACCTATTGACACCTCCTCCTGCCTTTTGGCAGCAGTCTCATCATCCCTCTTCCTCAGTGCTTTACCCTTGCCACACAGCAGTATTTCCCCATAGCTCTTCTCCCAGCCCTGTTACACCCAGTGTCCCTGCTCCTCCCTCCCCGCTGCGTTTTTGACAGATGTCTCCAGGCAGCACTCGGTGTATTGCAGACGATCAGAAAAGCTCGGCTGCGATGCTGTTTAAAGCTCATCCTTCCTGAATTCTAACACCTTCCCTCTTCCCGGCAGCAGCACAACAAAGGCGGGGCCCGGTGAGGGCACCTGGGGACCCGCAGCGCAGCTGCCACAAAGCAAAATCGCCGACAAAAGGCAGGAGGGAGGCTGTGGGCGGAGGGCAGGGCCGGGCCAGCAGGGATCAGTGGTGGGGCTCGTTCCCTGCCCGCGATCGCACGGCATCGTTAGGGCGGATCGGCGCTGCGGAGAGCCCCGGTCCCCATGGCAACAGAGCCTGCCATCCTGCACGAGCCGGGCAGAAAAAGCAGGGATTGACACGGGATGAGCCATTGAGGACCGCAGGATTCCCAAAACCCAAGGATCTGCACAACAAATGCTTTTCCACATCAGTGTCCCACACTCCCACAAATTTTGCAAACCCGCCTCTGGCAGCAAACACTGGTGTAGTGTAAGGTACAAACACAGCAGGGAGGGACTGTGGTCCAGAAGCTGGAGAGGGAGCAGACACTTGCAGGGTATTTCTGGCTCATCTGCTGATTTTCTATTTTTCTTCAGGCAAAACATATTGAAATTCTGTAAAAAATCCACATTCTGTGTGGTTTTGCCAAGCACTCTGATAACTTCAGCAGATAAATATGCCTACAAAAGTAAGAAACCTCTGAGAGCAGATACGTTACTGTATTAATGCACACAGATAAAAATAGAAAACCAAAGTTCCACACACCTACCATCATGCAAATTAATTTTTTTAGGAGAAACCTCCACTTCCCACCACTGTTTTTTCCCCCTGCTCTCCAAAGTGGGGGAAGAAAGTGGGTTTTGCCTCCATCCAAACATTCCAAGGCATTACAGTACCTACTGTAACATCTACACAGTATAATGAACTGGCTACATTTCTTCTCTCCCTTTGCTTCGTCCACTTTCTCACCAGCAGTCTGAGCTACCATCTAACTGCACTACTGAAACACCATAAAACAAATTGATGCATTCATACTGAGTAACAACACAACTTCCCTCCCCAACAAAAGGCCTACAATTCCTGGAAACTCCCCTGGATAATATATTCTGATTTAGACTCTTGCTGTAGTCTGGATTCTGTTGTCTAAAATATTGGGTGAATTGTTTTGCTTCTTTACTAATAGAAGCCACTTTCTGTCTGTCTGCACACACACAGACATCTGTATTCATATTGACTTAAAGCCTGTGCTGAATTAATCACTGATCAGAGTTTAAGGAGCAGTGGAGAGATGCAGAAATTTCTGAAGGATGTTACCTCCCCTGTGCTTGTCCTGTCGTGGACCCACCTCAAGACACAAATACTCCATTCTGCAAGTGCTGGGATGGATGAAGACCCATCAAAGAGTGACATCTTGAAAGACTCTAAAGAGCAAGACAGTTGGGGTACAGGGCTGTTGTAAAGTACAATAGATAAGTAGGCTTATTTCTAATTGACCCAGGGCTCAGTGCAGAAGAAAATGAGTTCTTGCAGCCTTACCAGCTTTATTAAACTCTATTTCTACAGAAGCCTCTGGTAACAAGAGTCTTAAAACGCATTAGTAAATTATAATTAGGGATTTCTTATCTCTTTTACATGCTAACAAATTAAAATCCAACTAAGTCAAAGAAAGGCTTCCATTGACCTAGGCAGCTTTGGAGAATCTCCCTATAATTTTCACTGATGGTAGCAAGAATTGTCTTTGTAAAGGAAAAATAGGAAGCTAATATTTTGCCAAGTGAAAACCACAAAGTGTGGGGAATTCTTGGTGAGTATCATTTTGTAAACTGGGAGAGCATGTGGAAGAAAGACACTTTTGTCTCACAGCGAGAAGTGAGGAGAAAAGTCCATTTCACAGTAATTAGTGAGATGGGAGCTCAGAGAGCTCAATTAAAGCCAATCCCAAAGCAGCCATGTCAAGCACTGGCTGTGCACGGCCGTATCACTCACCTGGAATAAACAATGTGCCCAGAATAGTTGGCTTACAGTAAATGTTTCCTAACACACACCTTACCTAAGCCTATTTCCCTTAACCATCAATGGCAGGACACCCACACACACTGTGGTGACCTCAGCATTAGGGTATCGTGGCTTGAATCTTCAGGACAGAAGGAGCAAGGCTTACATTTTGCAAATGAAATGAAATTAATCATTTTTACCTGGCTGTGATAGACTGCATGGCCCAGCAGTGGGACAGCTGACCAGGTTCTACCAACAGTGTCAGTGCTCAGTCTCTGCAGGATTTCTGTGCATTTCTATGTTATGACTGGACACAAGTCAGCTTAGTTTTGTTTTTACCCAATAAAATATATATATTCTTTTTTCTTAGAAACACACATACAATATTGAAAAGTAAAATTAAAACCGAAATGCATGCATTTCCTGACTCTTCTTACACTTTTTGAAGGAACCTCCCAAAGCTACTTTCAAAACATAGACGTGTCTTTTACTCTCTGTAAATAATAGTATTCCACAGTGGTTTTGTATTTTATCTCTAGCAACACGTGTGGTATCACTTTGGTTGATTTATCTGGTTAACAAATAAAACCCTGAAATTTACAGGAATATTTGCAGGAATACAGCATCAGGATACTGAGCTATCAATCCCATGGAGGTGGAGAAGAGACCATATGATGCTCAAAATACAGTCCACTGCTGGGTACTGGGTTCTTCCCTCAGGAGTCAACAGCTCCAGAAACTCCTACAGAAGTCACAGAATCATGGAACAATTTGGGTTGGACTTTAAAGGTCACCTGGTCCAATTCCCCTGCAATGAACATAATGTAATGGAAAGTCAGATACCTTAAGACCTTGCCTGCTTTTAGTCTGTTTGTGCTCAAATCATTTATTCCATCTAGCAAAAATGAAACATACTGATTCCACAATATCAAGGGTAAATATTTATAAAAATAATGAGTAATTCATTACAGTAAACAACCTTTTGCTGCCTGTCCAAGGCTCCAGCAGCACAATAAACTGACAACTCTTCCAAACACAGACAGAAACAAGCACTTCACAGAACAGAACCCAAAGTAATTGGTTTCCTACCCCTACCTCCAGTTTGACACTTCTAGCTAAGCCAGAACAGCAATCTGAGTGTGAGGCTTTTGGTGCCTGAGGAGAAGCAAATTGTGGGTGCATAGGATGGGGATTTGGACCCCGTGTGGAATCAGATCAAATAACTTCCCATAGAAACTCCAGAGTGTTTTCAATAACTTGCAGTAAAAACATCTGTCTGTGGTTACAAAAAATTTCTAAGTGAAACTTTTTCAGGGGCATAATGGCTTGTCAGTACAACAACTCTTAATGAGGCATCTTAGCAGATCATAAAAATACCTAGTTTCCACTGTAAAAGTTGCCTTTGCTTATTATAGATAGGGAGAAAAGAAAAAAAAAAAGGAGAAAAGCACAAGAAATAACTTCCACCCTGCTGAAAGATTTCTGCAGAGGAAACTCATTTTAAACAACAGCAATCACTGTCACTCAGGACTCAAAATTAATGAGGAACCTAGGGATGAGGGAAAAAAAATCCCCAAGCTAAAAGTATTTTTGGATGCTAAGCACCATGTAGCACTCAGGAGAGCAGTCTGCATGGGCTGTAAACAGCCACACAACCTGGGAGTCAGTTTACCTGCAGGCTAATTAACCTGCTCTAGATTACCTGTTTTGATGTTTTACCTTGATTTGCCTCAGGACATCTCTATAAAAAAAGTCTAAAAACTGTTCCCACACTTTTCCACTGAACCACCATGCCAGAAAGTCACATCATGGACAATGATACCTCTGCCTCCAGTAAACATGCTGAGACATCATGAGATGTAAGATGCAAAATACAACTATTTTTGTATTTATCACACAATTAACAAATTTACAAATATATATACAAGATTTACATGCATCTACATAACGTTCCAAATTAAATTGCAAGGTGAAGATACATCTTCAGGTAGCTACAGAGTAGGACCTGATCTGTAAACATTACAGCCTGAGCAGCTGTCACTGGTGTGACGTATTTTTGGTATATTTTAAAATCACACTGCACCAAAGGTCAGCCCTCTGTTATCACCTGATGTGTGTCTGGTGGACAAGCCAAAGGAATCGTGCTGATTAGAGCTTGGTGAGGACCTGTCCTTGCAAATGGTCCTAGAGTAGAAGGAATGTGGTAATTAGGACAGTTCCCTTCCATACCATTTCAATCCTCTATCAGACACATTTGATCACTCACAATATAGCACCTTAGCAATTTTCTTCCACCCCAGGGTGGTAACATCACTGATCCAAAAGCTGTTCCAGGAGGCTCAATAGCTTCTTCTGAAAGACTGGGCTAATTACTATAATCCCCTGCAGTGTTACTGAGGTGGCAAAATCTCAAGAGACTGGAATTGGTGATGATGGAGTGACAATAGGCTTAGGGACAAAGATTCTATACTGAAAAACTGGCTGTGCTCAGTACCAGCAGCTGTAACTAATATTGATTTTCTTTGTTTTTCTTTGTTTTTCTTATATTCAGAAGGCATAAGTAACAGCAGCAGTCAAATAGGTTGCTAACCAAGCTGTGGAAAACAGTTACAATTCGAAAGCAACAAAATACAGCAAAGGTTGAATTTTGTGATTTCTACCAAAGTTCTGGAACAAAGAAAATGGAGAGGGGGAAAAGAAGGCAAAGTCAGGCACTGGAACAGGCTGCCCAGGGCAGTGGTGGAGTCATCCTTCTTGGAGATATTTAAAAGATGCACAGATGTGGCACTTGGGAATATGGTTCAGTGATAGGCTTGACAGTGCTGGGGGAACAGTTGGACTCAGTTATATTAGAGGCTTTTTCCACCCCAAATGATTCCATGATTCTATGCAGAACACAGCAGAGAAAGAAGAGTTCCTGGCAGATCCACCAAAATTTTGATACCCAGGAAAAAAAAAAATCAATTAAAACAGTCAAATGGAAAGGATTTTGAGCAAGGCCCTGCTGCCCTACCCAGGAATATTTCTGCCCTTTGAGATTCCAAGTACAGGGTGACTGCTCAGGCCCTGCTCTGGGTGTGTGACCACTGAGCCCCCCCAGCAGCTGCAAAGCTGCCCTGGTGACACCTGCATGGCTCAGCAGAACGGGGACTGGAAAGGGCTCCCTGCTGACTGGATTGCAGGGAAAATTGGATAACCTTCACAAACCTACACAGAGGACTTCCATAACAATGAAGCAGCCCTGACATAAAGGGAATAATGATCTCAAGGAGCAGACAAAGTCAATTTGTTAAGAACCTAATCATGTCAAATAAATTACAATTTCTGGGGTGGTTTTATTTTAATAAGGTCTTTCAAATGGACCTGCATAAGCAAACCGGTATGGAATAGATGGAGATACAAAATTACCAAAAAAAAAAAAAAAAAAAAAAAAAAAAAGGCTATTTCCTATTCTTAGCTGTGTATCTCTGAACTGTGAGTGCTGGTGATGAGATACTGGATTTGTAGAAATTTCAGCAGCTTGGAAGGTAAAACACACGTGGGGAACACCTTCAATGAGAAGGGGAGAGGATGGACTCAGATTTTCCCTACTCATCACCCTGCCCAAAACCTGGTTTAAATTTCAAAAATCAGAACTGGGCAAAATTAGACAAAAAAGTTTAAAACATATCAGTCAACAATTCTACCCATCTGAGTGAAGATTTTCTGGTTTTCTGCCAATAGAGATGGTACAGAAATATGGCTCTACACTCACACATTTCATACGTTCTTCAGCTCTAATTGCTAGTGTTCGTGCAGTCATCAATTAATGGCATTACTTGTTATTTCCAACACAAATACAGAACAGAGATATCTCCTTACTCCATTTGTCTCTTCAAAAGCATTGCCTGGTTGTGCAAAAAAAAGCCTTCAGAGGAAAATAATCAGAGGAAAAACTTCCAAGCCTGCTGCAGATAATGCTAATTCCAACGTACATCTCAGTTATGAAGATGTGCCTTTGATTTGGACACTTGTTTCAAGAAAATTAACATATAAACCAGAAACTATCATAGATAAGACAAAGGATGAAATTAATTTTAACATTTCTATCATTTTTTTCCCTACTGTATTTCAGTAAAAATGGGGACTGGTGCCTTTCATACACCAACTACAAATTTGTCAGGTGAATTTTGGTACCATCTAAAGTGGTCTTTGTCATCCAGAATAAAAATTGATCATCCTTTTGTTAACATACTCCCACTCCTTTGTTGAGACACAAAGGGTGTAACAAAGTCATAGAACCATGGAATGGTTTTGGTTGGAAGGGACCTTAAAGATAACAGTCAGCAGCAGAGGTTCATTAATTTGCAACCAGTTATGCTTTAAAAGGCCTAATGAGAAAGTAGGTCTTCCTAGTCTGAAACATGAGGGTAAAAAAATGCTTGGATCAAATGATATAAAATTATTTCTGCTAATTCTGTGCGTGTTAGTAAAATTACCAAAATTTATCTCAGTAAACCACAGAGCTGACAGTCTTAATGTTCATTAAAGAACTGCACAAAGAGAAATGCTGATTTAAAGCTGAAATGTCCCAGTGTGAGATGTACACGTGCACTTACAGGAAAAAAGCACACACACACCATCTCCACTAAACACCTTTTTAAGCAAATCTGTTGATTATGTCTCAACATTTCTCAGCCTTTCTCATTTGTAAATCCCACTACAGCTTTCTAAAGTCAGTCCCTCCACTTCTTGTCTGCAAATAACCACCAAAATAGGCACGTTCATCCTTCACTCTGAAAGTCATTAGGGAAGAACAGAGTTTACCTCCAAGATTCACTTTAAAAGCAGCACTACTCATGCTAAAATGGCACAGTAAAAGCACTGAAATGTCTTTTACCAAAGGGAATTACAAGCTTGTAGCCTGGAATTTAAGAAAAATCTCAGTGACACGATATCCTTTTAAACTGGCTGTGATTAGCACGTTACCCTGAGCATTCTCAGCATCTTCAGCTATACATTTCTGAGGTGACACACAAACTCATACTGACCCAGGAATGTTTAAATAAATGCAGCCGAACTGATACAAACCCTTCTGAAAACACTCTTGCAGGCTTTTAAATATTAATTACTTTTTAAAAATGTAAAATACAAGAAATAAATATGTATAGGATTTCAAATTAATACACAAATGCAAATACAGAGTAGATGACATGAAGCTCAAGTGTCATGCCCAAGTTAGTCTGAACAATGACACCTTGAGAGCTCCAGTACAGAAATACAAAAAAACTGGGAACCTGAAAGAGAATTAGATACATTTCAAACTATCCACTCATTAAATACCAAAAGAACTAAAACACCATGCTGCTTGATAGCCTTCCACTTTTCTAAAGCAGCAGTCTAAATTAATTCTGATGCTATTTGCCTTCTTTGGCATATCCTCAAATAAAACACCACCTGGCTTAATTAAGCACCATTGAAAATACATCTCTCATTGTGGAGGAGCTGAAATTCCTGTCACCAGTGCAAGGAGGAAACAACAGTCTGGAGCTCCCAGATTGAAAGTTTTCTGAAAATGTACTACACAAACTATTGAGGATTTGTTTTTTTATATTCTAAACCAAAATGAGATCTTTTTTCAAGAAGACAAGAGTGGAAATACACCTCTTCTGCTAAAGACTGAGAAGGTGGTGAGGAAGCTGCTCTCATTAATCTTGGCCATGCCAGGCTGCCACTGCCTGCTGTCACACCCCCTCTCAGGGAGCCCAGCACCTGCATGGGGTGACAATGCCAGTGGCATAAGGACAAGAGCTTGAATAAACTTTGAACAAAATGCTTGGCTGGCAGCCGAGGCCAGTGAGGCAGAGGTTTGACGCATATTCTGTAAAAATACCAAGAGAAGAAATGAAGGAAAGGGGTGATAAATAGTATTTTCAAAATTATGTCTATAGAATAGAGTGATGCTGATAAAACCCCTGTATTTTTTAGATCAAAGTACAATTCTTTTTTCAAAAGTTATTCCTTTTTGGCTTTCCAATTACATTCCCTTAAACCTTTCCGTAATTTTCTGTGAGTGTCCATTTTATTTCACTGCAATTATATTATGTGCCAGCAATCCAGTTGTGAAACCCCTGCAGTTAATAAGTTCCCAGAGGCTACAGAAACATTTCTTGATTTAGAAGAAATAGTTCTTTATTTGAGCAGACAGATACATGGAAGGCATTTAATGACCTAAGAAAAAAAATCCACTGAGCACTCCATGAAGCGACTGTGGCTGGAGTGGACAAAGGGTTTCAGCAACCATTTGAACCTTCAAAGTCAAACCTAAAAATTCAGATCAACTCTAACAGAGGCTGAATAAGATCAATGTGAAGAAAGTTCCTTTTACCTCTCTCCTGAAGTATTTTGTAAGACAAAAAATAATTAAAACAGAATAGACCCCTAATAATCCCTGCTATTTGTAATGTAATATCCCTGTTATTTGTAAGGGTACTCCACACCTGGAATTTTGTTTGTATTTCTCCTGTATCAGCAGCTCACTGAGCATGAGCAGCTCTGGAGCTCATCCTCTCCACACTCATTTCATGCTAATAACTGCCTGCATTGCCCTCCTCAATGCCCTCAACCACAGCCAGCAGGAGATTGAAATTCTGGGCACCAAATCCATGTCACAGTAAGCAAAACTTGACTATGCTCTCTATTAGCACATGCATCCAATGACATCATCCTAACCCCTTGACGTTACTGCTGCACTGACAGAAACCTGTCACAAGTGCTGCTGTTCCCAACACTCTCACAATTGATGTACCCTCCCTGCTGTCCTTGGAGCACTGCATGGAAGTGCCACATCTGAGATCATGCTCAGGACTGTACTGCCTGTACACCAAAACTCTGAGAAAGGCTTCCAGCAATACAGAACAGTGCAACAGCCTGGGTGAAGTCACCCTCCAGCCAGCCACAGCAACCCTGCCCAAGCCTGGGGCTTTGTCTGATGTAACAGGGCAGTGTCAGAGTGTTCAGATTCAAGCACAATAAAGAGGAACCTCACTTCATATTTTGGAAACAATGACTCAAACTGATTTGCCAAAAGTTCATCCTGATTTCCAGCAGTACTGGGAGGCTTGTAGGAAACCAGAGAAACAGAACCCTGAAGGTCGGAAAAAATAATTAAAAAAAAAAATAACACAGTGAAAATAACTCTCTCCAGAAAAAACTGTTGTAATTCCACCTAGAATAATCCACCTATATATTTCATCACCTCAAGGCAGTAGGTGATAGATTTATCCAATCCTTACAGCTGAGATACAGTAGGTCAGAGCTGAAACTGCCTTCAGAATTTAAAGGTCCATTGAAATGTTTCTGGAAGAGAAGTAACTGCATGTTTTCACAGGTATCTGCTGGATTTTATGGCACACACTGGGACACAGACTGATAGTATTATGTGTTTTCCACAAACACCAATATAGACTAATGGCTGTCATTACTACTGCAATAAAACCAGCCAGTAATTTTACTAGGTAACAAGGAAAAAATTTCCAGAGAAGGATTAAACACCTGGCCCCAGAATTTTTCAATCTAAGCTCTAAGTATATTGAAAACCAGTCCTAATTCAACTATTTGTGTAGCCATAAACATCAAGGGTAAACAAGAAAATACTCAACTTGTTCTTGATGGTATGAATTTCAAACCCATTAAAAAGTAGATAAAATTGCTGAAGTTAATAGAATTCTTCCATGAAGTTCAGCTCTAAAAATGAGCTGTGGGTTTTATCTGAACACAGCTAAGGCAAGGGTCTGCTTTCCATGGCACATCCAACCTGAAATGAGTCCTCGAGTACTTTGAGTAACCTCTGAGAAAAGACTTTGGGCTCAGAAGGTCTTTGGGTGAAAAGTAAAGGGCAAGGAGAGCACAGAGAGGAGGCAGGGTTTCAAAAAGAAGAGGTGTGAGGAATAAAGGCCCCTGGAGATGGTCCCCAGCAGTAGGAGGAATGCAGAAGAGGTGAGCATCCTCAGCCTTGTTTTGGCACTTGCACCTGAGGCTGCCCCAGGCAAACCACAGCAAAGCAATTGCCTGCAGTGATAGCAATTTTCTCCCTAAAGCACATTAGCTGCAATAATGAAAAACGCTGCTTGAGAAAATGAGTTCATATTAATATCACCACCAGCAGAATGGCAGCCCAATCTCAGTTGGTCTGACCAAGCATTACAGCAATGTAAATCACACTCTCATTTCATGTTCCTGCAAATCACATTTTAGACAGAAAAAAAGATCTAAATAATCACCTGCTTTTCAAGCTGTACCAATAAAGGGGTTTTGTAAGTACATAATAGTGAAAAATATCTCCCTGATGATCTAGTCAAACACTGAAACCCTCATAAAAAAAATCAGCCTCACCTTCTCTACACTCCCAGCTGCTCATTTCCATCCCTTCCCACCCTGTATCCTGTAGAAGAGGGAGCTCAAACCCAGATGAATTTCTTACTCTGCTTTCCAGGAAGATCATTCAAGTGGTGGCAGCATCGTCACACACCATTTGTCCAGCTGTGGCCTCTGGCTTGGAACACAGAGACCCAAACTCAGGCTTCTGTGCTTCCAGAACTTATTTCTAAACACAATTACAAATGCCAAAACTTCATTATAGCCTTTGGAGACAGGGAACACATTGGAGGCTTTTCAGACTGGAATCTGAGGCTTTGGTTTCCTTCTCTCTTAACTAAGGCTTCTCTTCTGGGGAGATCAACTACATCCATTTTCTCAGAAAGTTTCAGTAGAAGCTTAACTGTTTGTTCCCTGCTCTGGGAAAAATAAAATAAAATTCATCATCATATTAATCCTCCCAAGAGGATGGGTGGGAGAAAAGAAACAAAGGCCCCAGTTCAAATGTGCCTTCCCATGTAAATCATCCCCTAACTATGGGCTCCAGCATCAACATCCAACACATGAAGCTTCCCTTATTCCAACTCATACTAAACCAGTTTGTAAGCATATCTTCACCACTTTGATTATATCAAAAAGGTGAATGTCTAACTGTATTTAACACTTACCTTCAATAATCATTTGGTTTGGGTTTTTTTAAATCTGGTTTCCATTTAGAGGAAACTACAATGTGCAGAAGGGATTTGCAATTGGACTTCTTTCCTCAATCAGTGAAAGAAATTGGGATACCATACACAGAAGTGCAATCCAGACTGTATTATTTCCATGCAGAGGCAATACCTGGTCTTTGCAATGATTTCTAGGAAAGGCATGCTGTACATCACTGTCCTAATTGCTGTCAGCCACATTCTGAATGGGCCACACTCCGTAAGCTCCTTCTGCAAAGGAGCAATCTTGAATCTTAAAGTGAACATTAGTGCATAATGAGTTCCTAGCAGCTGTTTTCCAACTGAAAGCCATCGCCTGCTGCTTCTGTTGGGGATGTGGCTGTGAAAAAAGCAGTTCTGCTGATGAGCAGGGGGGAGAGAGGCGTGTACAAATACACAGCATCACATGTAATTAACCACAAGGCTTCACACACTTACACCTCCAAACACAACTGCAGTGACTGCAAGCTCTGCAAGGGCCATGGCTTCCTTGAGAAACACCTCCTGCACTATTACAAGAGATTAATTAAAAATGAATGCAGCAACAAAAGCCTGGCTTGTCTTTCAGGCAGGGAACACAAAGTCCAGGAAGGAATATTCACACCTTTCCTCCCCAGCTCTGAAGACAACTGTTACCAAAGAAAATAACTCTACTCTACACTTGACCCATTTAACTTGTATTTCACACCAAATAAGAGGCTAACAGCAGATCCAAGGGCTGAGTGGGAGGCTGTGATCTCTAACCAGGGCAGTGACCTTCAGACAAGGCACAGAACATGTTCCCCTCTTTCTCTTCCCCTTGTTTTCATGAGTGCTGCAGTCATGGTTCTGTCTCCAGCCTGGGTAAAACAGTTAAAGCACAAATGGAAATGCCAGCTCATAAAGCGCCTTTCTTCAGTGTTTCAAAGCTAATGAGCATGAATCACAGATTGATTGGAAAATCTGTGCCCATTCCAGAGCTTCTGTTTCTGATATTCACCCCACTCTGCTCTGTCAGAGGTGCACAGCAACAAGAGCCCAGATCCTTGGCTGATGGCAGCTGGCTGTACCAAATCCACGCTGACATCCAGCACAGACTGGAGCTCACTGTGCTCCGTTGCCATGCTCCAGAAAAAAACACAAACAGGCTGGGACACAGCTCCACACCACACACACATCCCAGGGCCTCCTTCTCCTGGTGTTTATGTCCATTCATTCACTTTCTGATTAGATCATACCAAAGTCCCCACCAGCACAGCCAGACGAGGTTTCTAATGGCTCATGCCATGAATAACTGCCACTGTTTCTTGACATTTATATGTTGACATCTGCTCTCTGGTACTGAAAGCTGCCAGATGTATCAGATGTTTAAAATGTTTTTAAAAGGAGGACTAGCAGAGTCTTTTCATCACAGGAAAGCAGCACAATTTTTAATACAGGAAGAGACAAACAAGGTTTAGAATTGTTATCCTATAGAAGGGTGTAAATTGTTCATAAACACCAGTTCCCACTTTCATTCATGTACTTCAAAACTATCACCCAATATTCTTTGCTGCCTCCAAGACACTGACACACACTTCAAACCCTGCCTTATAAAGGAACCCTAGGAGTGGAGCAATTAGCAGATTTAATTCATCATGAAGCTGGACTGTTGCAGGAATCTGTGTATTCCTGCTGCCAGCTGAAATCCATACACTCTGCTTGCTGAGATCCAGTACTACAGCGTAATATAAATGCATGGCAGCCAAGCCTGAATGAAACAAATAAAAGCAACCAACTCCTTCTGAACCACTCAGCTTGTGGCAGAAACCTATATGCTGTTTAAAGAAAATCACCTCCAACTACAATTACTGCCATTCACTCTATCCTTTCCTTGGGAGCTGATCTATTCCCCAGAGAGCACTTCATTCACGGGCTAAATTGGTGTGTGTGTGTGTGTGAGCTAAACCCAGAGAAAACAGAAGTAGGTTACAAATTGTGTACCTGCTTTGCAACCTAAGTGCAGCCAGCTGGAAACAGCCACAGAAGAAGTGAGATAACATGGGTTGGTGTCTACCTTTGCTCTCCCTAAACTGCTGCATGCCCAAGGAACATTTTTATTTCAAGAAGGCTTGAAGAGGACAAATCAATTCCCAAACTGACTTGCAATGCCCAAAAGGATACACTGACTTTTTATGTAAAAGGTAAAGATGTAACACTACATTTTCCATCCTCCAAATTCATATTTAAAATAGGTAAAGATAAATTTGACAATCAGTCACATGTCCTTTCAATGATGATTTTTTAATCAAAATTAACCTGAAGTAATTCACTGTCTCTCACGCAATTTTAGAAACTGCTCTGAGGGAGCCTTAAACATTGGCCCATCTCCATCTACTTTTAAAATATTTTTCCCTCCTGTATTTGGTGCCAGATAACAATGAAATGAACTGGAAATAAATGAGAAAATTAAAAGCTACTAGGATCCCACTGAATCAATAACAGTACTGCAAATTTCTACTGAAAACAGAAATACTGGATTATTCCTACACAGCAGAGGCATAATGACAGGAAGTTCAAACTTTCAGCTCAGCAATTTCTGTCACCAAGACAAAAGAAGCCTACTTAATCAGCTAGGAAAGATTTTGAAATAATTAATTCCTGAAAATAAATGAGAATGGAAAAGCCTCTGGCCATCTTAGTATTTTTTTGGCCTCCCTCTGTTCCTTTGCATCTCAGAGCTCCAGGGCTCCCAGTGCCTAACCTAAATATCTACGTGCTGCATATGTCAGTCTCAATCTGTAGAGTGAAAAATCTTCCCTAGCCAGAAATGTCATCAAAAGCATCAACACAGCGTGCCCAGTGCAGGAAGGGACACAGCGCCACAACAACACGGCGGCTCTGACAGGGACAGGCAGGTAAGAGACGTGGATGCCACGAGGGCAGCGAGGAAGAG
The DNA here is from genome assembly GCA_024734555.1 of Trochalopteron elliotii. Classification (NCBI taxonomy): domain Eukaryota; kingdom Metazoa; phylum Chordata; class Aves; order Passeriformes; family Leiothrichidae; genus Trochalopteron; species Trochalopteron elliotii. The sequence continues at coordinate 244,282 of JANPWX010000179.1, read as the reverse complement.
GGAGCAGGTGGCTGCCTCCAGCACGGCCCCAATGTCCCCAGAGAGGCAGGACACGGCCCCAGTGTCCCCAGAGAGGCAGGACACACGGCTTTAAGGCCAGCTCAGCCTCTGTCACTGCAGGGACGCACGACAAGGCTGTGAGATGAGAGAGCACAATACAATATGTGCGGTACTTGATGGCCCCAGGCACCCTGCAGGGAGAAAGGGAAGCTGGCTGGAGAAGAAGGGACTTGGCTTCTCTGACTCAGTTGATGTTTGCCAAACATTGGTGGAAATGAGCAAGAACTGTGAATGATAAATCAGGAGCCTGGAATGCACGGTAGGGGGATGCAGGCTCGACCAGCCACACCACCCCCTGTAACAGCCACCACTGATCCAGATAATTTCCCCATTATCTTCATAATATTTAATCTGTGAAATGCAGCACTGGCACAAGCCTGCTGATACACTACAACAACTCCATCCCTTTGCAGATTCCTTTTATTCTGTTATAAAAACAAGAACATTTAAAAAAAAAAAAATATATATATATATATGTATATATATATATATATATTACCGTTAAAGGCCACAATTAACAAATTTAACCTTCCAAGTAGTTGTATTAGACCTAAGACTTGCTCACTGCATTGATACAATAAAGCACAGTAATGGCTGAAGTGACCCTGTTACGCCGGAACACAGAGCTAGAAAAGCCAGGCTCAGCCAGGGGCCCAGACCATGTGCACTCTCTGTCTTACACATTTCATGATGCTAAAAAAACAACCACAAAACCACAAAAGGCTCTAGTTCAGATGTTCAGCTCTAGCACACATCATTATTTTCCCTGTCTTGTTGCTCTAAGTGAATGGAAATTATTTCTCCAGGGTGTCACTCACCATGGAGCTGTTGCAATGGAAGCACAGAGTGCTGATGCAACTGGGGACACAAAGGTGAGATGTTCTATCCCATAGTGGGAGAAATACACATCATTTTTGGGTTGATACCATCACACATAGCAACTAAAGCTAAATACAGCAAAGCATTTGAAGCTAAAATGTTAAGTTTTACACCTGGCACAAAATGTGCTGGAAGACTCGTGACAGGAATAAAAGGCAAAGAGAACAAGCAAATCCTGATTTCAATAATGCAAGAATAGCAGTGGAGTTGCATCAGATTAACCATAGTGCAAACCATGTTAAAGCACAGAGCAGACATTTAGCAATACAACTGGTTTGACTCTTAGCACTCTTAACGAACCTGTCCATGACTTAAAAACAAGTTTATTTTTTTCTCTATGTATTCTCTTCTTTACAGAGCAAATTCTAGAACCATATAGCTGGCCCATTTACTTTCATGTAAATTGGATTATAGCTCTTCTGAAAGCAAAGCAGTTCCACTGGTTCAGCTGAAAGAAGAATAAGACCTTCCAGCCTTACAGCAGCTGTGTTACCAATACAATTAGCAACACTGAACACCAGTGACTTGGGTTAACTTGAAACTACCACTTTTCCTTCGTGATAAGGTCTTTCAGACATCTACTGCTGAAAGAAAGAAAGAAAAGCCTGTGGTTTTTCTCATTAGCTCTTTTCTGCCTGTTCAATTTACTGCTTATTGACTGAAGGAAAACCTTCTTTCTTCTAAAGCTAGAGGATGTGATCTCTCTCAGGTGGTACACTCTGGTTTCATTCTGGTTGGGTCACCAAAGAGCACAGGCAAGAGCAGTGTGGCCACAGATATCGGTCTGTCACCAGTAATAACAGCAGAGTGGGGCAAAGAGCAGCAACTAGAGAAGGCAGAGTGGGACTTTCCAAGTGTGGAATGAGGGCAATTCAGGGAAACACCACCCAGAGGACTGGAATTGCTGTCCTACCAGTCCCCACACCAATTTCAGGAGAGACAGTCACTGGCTCAAACCCCTCTTTCGATGGCATTCAATTTTCCACTAAATTTGGTAGTTGCAAGAATGAAATAACCAGGTAAACAAGCATTTTAAAATAGTTAAATAGCCACACTTACCACCAATTAAAGTGCTGTATAATATTTTTTATGACACTGTAATGACACAGAGGAAAGCACAGAAACATGGGAGCAAGAGGGACCTCCTCGAAGGAGTTGAATCCAGCCCAGTGATACGTTAGAGAAAGCATATCTCATACATAATTAAGTTTCTCTTGGCTTTTTATCTGATTAAACCTATTAGAAGGCTGCAGAGGAGCCTCATTTCCTTTTCCCCTCAGGTTGCCTTTGCTTGAGCACACTCCTCTGGATTCCGAGGAGGACAGGCTCACTCTTCTTGCAATCCCTCTCAGCATGTTTTGTGTACATTGGGATTCTTGTTCTTGAACATAAGTGACCAACATGACACTTGTATCCCAAAATGGGTCTCAATTACCTTATGCATGAAATAAAAAGTCTTAAGCAATTGAATTTAATTAAAAGGATTAGCTTGTACACTGTAACGATCCCATTAGCAAGCATACAGCTTCCATTGGAAGTACTTCACATAATGCAGCCAATTTTATTTAAAATAGGAGATTGTGCTTAGGTCAGTAAAGGAAGTCTCATTTCTGTTCATTTAAATCAGCATTACAACTTCCTCCAAGTCTTCCACTATGGGTCTGATTCCAAGATTTTAATTTTTCTTAAAGAATGAGTGATACGAGTAAGAAGACTGAAATTCTGCAATAAGCCAAATGGATTATTTCTGCATTGATCCATCAACAGTGTGGTTTATTAAGAACCTGTAAGTTTAAGAAGAACTTGCACTCCTAGAAGTCCCTCTGCCATCAGTGCTTTCAGTACTAGATATAGGAACATGCTTCATCTTCACACATAATGACCAACAGTAGTTGGTTTTCACCTGAAACACTCTATAATGAAAAAAACATCCTTGAAAGGAATTCTAGGAATTTAGTACTTGAGCACTTTGCAACAGACTTGGCAAAAGACAGAAGGAAAACACTAATATATTACAAATTCCAGATCACTCACTGCATTACTCCTTCAACATTGATCTCCATGAAGTTACACCAACAGCAGAACAAGCTCTGTCCACGACTGCATCCTGTGCTCTCCAATACCAGAACTGAGTGAACACTGGATTTTCTTCCCAGAAACACAGATCTGATCATATCCCAGTTATCACAGGAACAAAATACCACAGGACAACTGGACACAATCTTACCATTGGATTAACAAATCTGTTAAGGCAGCCCACTGACTCACAAGAACACACAAAGCCACAGCCATCATCACCACCAGGACTAAATTTGACTTTGCACAGGTAAAAATTTTCCCCGTTCTATGAAACTCCAATTTTTCCCATCCTGTATTAGGACAAAACTGAAGCCTTCTTATTTTCAAGTGTGCACACATATTTAAAAAAAAAAAAGGTACTGCTGAAAATTAGAGGAAGTCCTACTTGGCTTCCTGGCTAGGACACCCTCCTGGAACACAGAAGATCCAGCTGAACACTGTATCCAAGAAGAGCTGCTCTCTGTCTCTCCCAATACATAGATCAAACTCATCAAGCTCAATTAATATTTAATTATCCACACAAAAGGGATCAACTTCTGCAGAACAGATAGAGGGCATATTGGCTGGTGCAATGCAGCTTTGTTCAGCAAAAGTAGTTCAGGACCTGAAAACAGGCTACATTACTTGGGATTTTGGAGCTCTTGCACGTGGCACTTTTGTCTCTCTTCTCAAAATAAATTGTGCCTACCTAGACAAAACACAGAGGAATTCAATCTGGAATTCTTGTACTCTTGGCTGTTCCAGGGTCTATCTCCCTCAACAAGAAAATTACCAATTTTCAGGTTTTCAAAAAATAATTTGTAGAGTTTTAAAAGAAATAGCAAAGGCAGGAGGTGTATTTCTTCATGAAGTCACTAAGGATGAAGATTGGTGAGAGCTTATCTAAAACCAGACCTGAGCCACCAACATCTAGTGCATCCAAACTCAGGGAATTAAAAATATTTTCATTTCATACTTGTCAGCTGAAAATGCCCCATTAATATTTTCTAGTTGTAAAAGACTGATAGTTGTAAAAGAAGATACCCAAGCATTTATTATGCTTTTGAAAAATGAAGATGAATCAGCTGTTGGAAGACTCTGAATATGGAAACTCAATATAAGAGATGCTTTCCAAGCATTCATTTGGCAGTTGGTGCAACCTTGAAAGGCTGTGGGCTACTTTACTTGGAAAACAGTGAGGAAAAAAAGAAAGCACAAATACAAAGATTAAAAAAGAAGCAATGCAAACACCCACTTTGACTCCTTAGACCTTCAAAACCATTCTCCTAATATGATATTGTTTCCAGATAACTTAACAGTCCATTTAAAACATTGGCTATGCACTTCATCTTTTTGATTTTTGCTTCCTTATATGGATTTCCATACTCTCACAAATAAACCTTTCAAATTCAGAGGTGAGATGAAGCAAGTATCTTCTTTCCTACTAGATTCTGCTTAAATAAAAGGCCAAGATGCTATATAAAATCCCCCACTGTGTGGAGATCCAGGCAATAATCCAAGCACAATGGGGTGGGGTGAGGGTGTTTTTGTTCAAATTCTCGTTTAGACTGGATTCTCTCATTCCCTTGTGGTTATAGGTACAGAATCTTCCCTCTGTGATAAAAAGGGGCCTAACAGTGTCATCTATTGCAAAAGAGCTTTTCCTCACCAGGTCCAAGCCCATGCAGAAATCCCTGAACACATCTGCATGTTATTACGATCTGTAACAATTTGTCTTACTCATGTACAGCGTTGGTTAAAATGCAAATTCTATGCAAAATGAGAGACTGAAGAATTCATTAGTGTATGCTGTGTATGACTTAAATAATTCTTCTTCATCCTGTAAGCAGTTCCCCACATTTCAGTGGGGTAACTCAGGTTATAGCAATTGACATAAAAGGAGGGGAGGGAAGAATAAGTGTAAACCCATTTATGTCATAATTATGCAGCACCACAGGCATCTCTCCTTCTAAAGGGGAGAGAAAGCCCAAACAGAAATAAATAGCTGCCTGCAATTAAAGCCATAAAACCATTAAAAAGAGATTACCTCAAGCAGGGGGTTGAAGCAGCGGGCACGGCAGGCTATACCTTGAAAATCAACCATTTGTGACAGAGAGACTGGACACACAGAGAAAGTGCCCTGGGAACTGGGTGTGGCTGGACAAATTCACGTTTTTACCCAGTTATTTGTCACTAGCATCACCCAATTACCTCAGAGGGTACAATAGCCAGCAAAGGATCTCTCTATGACTGTTTACAGTATGACCTTAAGAAACACCTCCAGAAAAACAAATTAAATGTGTCTAAACCTCCATCTCTGCAGATCGAATGAAAAGCGATGTGTGGCAGCACATGAGCCAATACCACCTTCTGTCAAAACAAACCACCCGCTCTCTTAAGGGCAGCCGAGGGAAACCTGTGCTGAGCAGCATCCACTGCCGAATGACACCAACTTCAACAGAACAAAAAACACATAAAACCGCCTCGGCTCAGCCATCCGGCTCGGTTATCGATTCCGCATAGAAACAGATGGGGAGAGCCCCCTTGCCCGCGGAGGCAGGGCAGGAGCATCCCCCCGGGTTCCGCGACCCCAAGCACCGCTCCCCGCCCGGCTCCGCTGCCGCTCCCGGTCCCACCTTCTTGGGTCTCTTCCTCCGCTGGCTGCCGCCGTTGCACTTCTCGCCGCCGTCGCTCTTCTGGGCCGCCTCCTCGTTCATCCTAGCGAGCGGCAGTGCCGGCGCCGTGCCGTGCCATGCAGGCTCCGCGCCCAGCCCCAGCCGAGGGTGGCACCGCCAGGGCAGGGCCGGGGGCGGGCGCAGCGACAGCGGCGGCGTTGCCGTGGTGGCGGCGGCGGGGCGGGGACGGGCGGGGACGGCGCGCCCGGGCAGGGGGTGATGCTCCGGGGGAGAAATGCTGGTGGAATCACAGAGTGGTTGGGATTGGAAAAGACTCCTAAGGCTCATCTCCTAGTTCCAGCCCCCTGCCATGGGCAGGGACACCCTCCAGTAGATTAGACTGATCCAAGCAACCTGTCCCGTCCAGCCTGGCCTCGGACACTTCCAGGGACGGGGCAGCCCTGCGGCAGGAGATGCTGCTCACCTTCCTTGTCCCCAAACCCATTCACGTGAGCGAGGTGCTTGGCCACAACTGTAACATCCAAGAGATGATTCACTGTCACTATCAAAGCAGAAAATGGCAGCATGATTGGCCCAGCACAAGGCGTTAGTTTGGACTACTAAAATAAATATCCTCTTCCTTGGGTTGGAAGAACACAGCAACATTCTCATGTAAATGTATTCTTCTATTTCTTCTGATGAACACTTTAAAAAGAAAAAAAAATATTACGCTGTTCTACTTCTAACTGAAAAAACAGCCAAGTAACTTGCCCTCCTTCTCCAACAGCAGTGAAGGCCGGGGAACAAAAGAAAAAAACTCCCTTTAACTGCTTACTCAGCAGAGGAGAGGCTGGAGAAAGTGGAAAGGACCCAGTGAGGCATGAATTCACTCTCCCACAATCGTGCTGTCTGCAAACACAACGAACATCTGCAGCACAACAACAATGTGAGCAGTGTAACAATCCCCAAATCTTTTTTTTCTTTTCCTTCCTTGAAGAGCAATTCCTTTGTTACTGCGAGCAGTAGTAAATTCTAGACTAAAATGGGAAAACTCATGTAGAAGTAAGGGGAGCTACAGATCTCGAAGAAGGCGGGTGCTATACAACACTGCATCTGTTATGCCATAATTAGAGCTGCAATCACAGTCACAGCAAGGATTTTGGGGAAGACATACAACAGTCATTTGTTATCAGTGTCAGACATCCACGGAATTCATTTGGGGAACCTGTGGAGATGCAGCTATTCTTTTAATTTACAAACACAGATGCTGGTTTTAAACACAGAGGTCATCTCCCATTTCTCATTTTAGCCAAATTTTGCACAAATTCATCACCCTGCCCAGCCCTTTCTGATACCAAACTAAACCATTTACAGTCTTTGTCTGACATTTGTTTATTCCCAATAAGTGATTCTTGGGTTAAGCACATTGTTGAGGTATGTGGGGATTATGTATTGTGTGTTTTCTTCTTAGTGTTTCCTGCACTATTAAAAAAAATAAATCACCGACATTTCTGAGTGTAAAGATGAAGTAAATTCCAATCACACATGATGGTTCTTGTAATTAAGAATCATGCATGATGGTTCTGAAAAGCCAGAGAGCATCTGATATTGAAGTGATATAAAGGGGATGAAAAATAAACTATCTCACTCTGCCAAATCCATCACTTGTCCCTCTGTCCCTAGAGATGGACTTTCTTATTATGTTTTAATTCTATATTTACTTTTAGTCTTCAGGCTGAAAAAGCCAAGGAAACAGGACTCCCAGAGACTTCCATGATAGCCAGGAAATGAGCAGATTTTCCCGAGAGACTTAAATGATGGAAGGCTTGATGACTGGTGAAAGGAAGAATTCTCTGGGAGTCACTGTGAGCAGCAAAAGGGCAGCACTCTGGGGAGGCAGCCAGTGCTAAGTGCAGGCTGGAAGGTGTGAGGGAGGAGTGAGACAGAAAGACACAGTTTGAGGATTCCCAATTTCCATCCACATTTCTCACTTGACCTTTCCTTTTTTTCTATCAGTGCATGGGAGTTGTACTGTCACACAACTCCTTGGCAAATCAAGGATGATAGTGCCTACAAACAAAATACTGGAAAAGCCTGTTGTGACAAGTATTCCACCCCAAATTTGCAGGCACAAGTTTGCTGAAGGATGACAATCTCATTAACCTGAACTGCTCCTAGCTCCTCCCTCCAAATCCTGGGCATTCACCTTTGGCAGCGCAGCTTTAGGTGTTGTCAAAGAAAACAAACTCTTGCTCAGTAACAACACATCAGTACTCTTCATTTCTCAACATCTCAGAAATCCAGCATGAAACCAAACCAACCTAACCCAACCAGCCTGGGAATCACAGCGGGTGTCAACTGACAACAGGTCTAATAACAGCACAAAATCAGCCCTAAGAACCACGCAAAGTGCCTCAGAAATACCCAAACAGCCAAGGAAGCCCTAAATATTCAGAAATGCTGAAGGCATTCATACTCATTTAAGGCAGTTAGGGAAAAATATTATAGTACGTGTATTCCATTTCCTTCACAAAATTTATTGGCTGGAAAAAAATATGTAGGCATAACTTCCAACTTCCAACACAGGGAATTACACAGAAAGTAATTTTTAACTCACTTGAAACAGGGCTGTAGTCACATACCTGCTCAGCCCTCAGCAGTTTATACAGGGAATATCAGATCTCCAAACTGCATCTATGAACCCACAAAAGCAGGAGCAATGGCTGGTGATTAATGATGGGACAGTTCCCATGAAGGAGGGTTCAGGTGAGCAGGTGGATTACTGTGTGGACACTTCCCATGGATATATCCCATTGGCTATGTTGTTTCCAGGCTGTATTCATTACACCTAAGTCCAGCTGCTTAGCTCACCTTAATCCACCCCGCATCTGAACCCCAGCCTCATGTAACAGCCTGTCAGGGTAACAACATACAATTACCTCCCCTCAGACAGCTTTGATCGAGGGGATTGCACCCCAGCTTGAATTTACTTTATAAAGCTGAAAAGAAATTATGCAAAAGTGTGAAGCAGCTCCCTGAAAGTCCTTCAGCAGCGTGCTGGTCATTCTCTCTGAAGCACTGCCAGAGGCTTCCTGCAGTACATCAGCAATCAGGGCAGCAGCATTACAGGAACCCCTTTAACATGCTAAGTGTGGTCAGTCAGAGGGGCTTCCTTGCTGAGTCTTGCCTGGGTGTTTTCCAGATGCAGGATTCTCGCTCCCAAATTCATTCCTGATTGTCATGTAAACCCAAGGCAAAGGGGTGTCCTTGTTACAGCTGCTGGCAGATGGCTCCAGCCTGCACCAAGCACTGTGATGGTGCAGCTGGGTCACTGCTGCTGTGTGAGATAGCAGGTTTATCACTACCTCAGGCATGTCTACACTGTCAGTCTGACACAGGATTTCCCATAGTCATTCCTTATATCAGCATTCTAGGTGGCTTCTGCAATTAAAAATTTAATCCTACAAGAGCAGCTCCATTCCCACTGAATTTAACAGTGGCAGATCCATTAAGATGTTTGTTGTAACAGTCAGAATTTGCACAATGAAAATTAGAACTTTATCTTCTAGTTGAAGCACATCTTCTTTCTACATCTTGACTTTACTTCATATTCTGCACCTGTACTACCTATATATAAAAAACCCAAAATTTAAACAATGTTGTCAGCAAGTCAGAACATTTCCACATTCACATTTTGGAAACTGAAGACTAGGGGTATCTTATCAGTGTGTCAAATACAAATGGGAGAGAGTAAAGATCAAGACAGGCTCTTCTCAGTGGTACCCAGCAACAGGCACAAATTGAAATGCAAGTAAAGAAACACTTTAAAAGCAAAGAAACATATTACCTAGCTACACTATGAATTCTTAATCCTCAGAGATACTCAACACTTTGCAAGGTGTGGTCCTGAGCAACATGCCCTGGCTGACCCTGATCCAAGACAAGGATTGGACTATGATCTCCAGAGACCCATCTCCACTTGGCCTGTCCTAAAAGCAGACCCTCTGCATTTGTCACATAACAGTGGTTGTTAAAAGCATTAAAATACACAGCTATTCCAGCTGAGTAATTGCAAATACTGTCATTGTTAAAATGGTGACACCTATATTCTCTCAGTCACATCAATGCTTATAATAAAACCCCCTCTAAATACCATGTGTGCTAAGTGCTCTGTGTCTACTCAGCAGTGTACCACAGATAATCATGTGGGATTTTATCGACCCACCACTGCAGGAGTTTCTGCTGATTACCTTGAGCTGAACCTCAGCTTCCATCTGGCCCACCCTGATAAGAGAGCAACAGCACAGCAAAGCACAGGAGGGTGACAGAGCTGCCTGTGGTTTACCACTGAGTCATTAAACTGAGCTGTAATAGCAAAGAGCTAAACTATGCATCTATTTAATTATATCTAAAAATCTGAAAAATTATTTTTCTGATGATTAAGTAAAACAACACTTATCACCCAAACAAGCATTCTTACACACTGTTATGTAAGTGTTCCCTATTTATTTCCTCCTCAATATATAAAGGGCAAACATAAATTACTAATAAGCAGATTCCTCCAACCCCATCATAACCTTCCGTTAAAAATCACAGAATTCTTACAGACCACCTTGTTCCAATCCCTCTTTCTTGGGCAGAGACACTCTCCACTAGATCAGGTTGCTCCAAACCCCATCCAATCTGGCCTTGGACATTTCCAGGAATGGGGAAACCACAGCTTCTCTGGGCAACCTCCTGAGCCAGAGCCTGAGCCTCACCACCCCCAGAGGGAAGAATTTCTTACTAATACCCAATCTAACCCTGCACTCTGACAGTTTGAAGCCATTCCCCCTTGTCCTTGTAGAAAAAGTGTTTAAGAAGTACTGGAATGCTACAGAGTTTGAATCTAAAACACAAAACAAAGTGATCTTTCTTTAATCTGGATTTCTGTTATATACCAAGTCATGATTGACTTGGTATTTAACCATCTCAGGACAGCAGGATAGCCAAAAAATAGGCAGCCAACTTCCAGGAAACACATCTGATATATCCTTCCATTGTTTTAATAAATCATGTTTGAAAAGGAAAACCAGTAAGACTACAATAAATGAGGATTCCCAGCTCCATTTCTGAGGAAAATAGTTCCTCAGAACTCTTCAGTTCAGCACCTGTGCCTTGGACAGCAGGAGGAGCTCAGCCCCTCTTCCTGTGCCAGGTTGGAGAGGGTCTCTGGGAATGGACCCCTGACACCTGCACAGCACAAACACCTCACACCTCTGATTTCCACACAGCACAAAGAGAGCAAATATTTCTGTGGCAAATGCACTTGGGTGACTCATTTCCTCGGAGGAGTATCTGTTGCTGGTAGCAACCTCCAAACAAAGAGGATGTCTCTGCATCCTTGTGTAAAGAACAATAGGTAGTAGTACCCTGTCATCATCAGTCACATATGACACAGTTGGCAATGTGTAGCCATACTGAAAATATGGATTAGAGAAATGGCTCTTCTTTCAAAGGTAGATATTTCCAAACCATGAAAATTTAACATCTGAGTTTGATACCGTTAACAACTTGTATATGTGTTTAAAATATATATATTTAATCATTTGGCTCTATACCTTGTTGCTTCTATCCTCAAGAAAAGCATCATTCCATGAAAGTGGCTAGGAACTATCAATGTTTAACATGTTTTAGTGGGATTCTCAACAGCCTTGAAACACTGATGACAGTCAAGTCAGCAGTGCCATATGCTGGAACGAATCAGAGGCTACCTATTCAAATATCCAATAAGAAAATTAAGTAATGCAGAATGCAAATTTGACATTCTTTTCTTTCTAGAAAGAGTGTCCTCTATTTTTTTCTCATTATTGAAGCCAAGCCAGTACACTCACTAGACACAAGGAGCAATGTAAAAAGAAAAAATTAACTTTAGAACAGCGGGTTGTCTTAATGCAACACTAAGTTACTTTGTCCCTCAATATTAGCACCTCTGAGTTGCTGGGATCCTACTGCACTTCTGCATTAAAATTATCAGCCAAGTTCTGCAGAGATAGGGTAGCCTGCCTAGCTCAAAATGTAAATACACAGCAATCAGTGCTGCACAAACCAATAGTCAAAACGTAGATTTAAAATGTGCTGGAGCAGGGAGAAGAAATTCCTGCCCTCAGTTGTGGTGTGCTGCAGATCAAACAAATTAAAATCCATGAACTGAACGCACCATTTTGTGCCCAGTGGGAGCTGCAAATTGATCGTTTGCATTCTCCATCCATGTGGGAGTCAGGATTGTGGGGATGTGACCTCACGTAACACCTCTGTTGAGAAGACATCCAACTTCAGCAAGAGAAAAGGCTCTAAAGTCCCCTGCAATTATCATGCTGGTCACATGCTCCATGGCGATTGCTATAGTAACCAGACACTTGCCGTGGAGACTTTCTAGCTCAAAGCATTCTTCTCTTATGCCTTCAATTATTTTTCTTCTGATAACTGTTAATTTATGTTTTATTTTGGAGTAAAGGAATTGATGTTTTTCTTGTGTTCACGTGGCAAAGAAAAGACTACCAGAAATAAAATCTGAAATCCTTCATAATAGAAAGGAAAATTAGAATACAGCTTTGTGTCATGGGTTGATAAAATACAGTATTTGTATTTTTTAGCATACACAAACTACAAGAGAAATTTGTCACATTTTCAGCAGAACATTACAAAATTAGGGAAAATTTTTTTTCCAAGTACTCAAATGAGCCTCTAATATTGCCATTACTATAGGTGTGGCTGTTAGATATGATTGCTATGTAGAACCTTCTCTCACTAGGTACCATTTTCCTTTTCCCGTAAAATATTCTGATCAAACTCCCATCTCTTGAATTTAAGGTTTTTGATTCTGTCTCAAGAGGAATTTGAAATGTTCATCTGAAAGAGCTTAGCTATTAAAGGTTTGACATCCACACATTTTGGATCAAAAAACACAAAGGGTAACGGGATTGCCAACACTGTTGGCAAGAAGAACCACCATGACTGAATCTGGGAATGGTACTGGTGGCCAGGATGGACAGAGAAATTACCCTGGAGCTTGAAAAAGGGGAGATGGACAGAAGAGTCAATGCTTCCTAAAACTATTATATTCCAAAAGCGGGGAGGAAAAGGTCAAGAGGATCAGATGGTTGTCTGCTGTTCCAGAAGTAAGAAAAACTAACTAGCAAAGGTGCCCACGTAACTTTAGTTCTACCTGTATTGATGCTCTGTGTACTCTCATAACATAATTTTGGATCAGTTACTTCCTCAGAGCCACCTGTCTCTCAGGGCTGAGATGGCCACACCTAGGGAGCCCCAGGAGATTCAGAGCAAGGGCATCTGGTGTCTGATTTGCAGATAGATTCAGAGAAATTGGAATACACAGTGTAGGACAAGGAACAGGACATTGTCTTAACAGCCAGAGCAACCCATCAGCACAGCAGATAACAGCACCCATGCTGCTCCATCTGTCCCCTCCTCATGCTTCATACAAGACAGGTGCTTAAAAACAAGCTGTTCACACGAAGTTTCTCATTTGCTGACTGCTCCTCATCCACTTTGTGATCTTGTCCTCCAAGGGTTAAAAACTCTCAGGCATAATCACAGTCAAAAGGACAGTTTCAGTCTGGGATCAGTGAGATGAAATCCACTAACTTGAAATAAAAAAAAACTGTTTTCCTCAACTAAGGCTCCAAAGATTCAAAACTTTTGAGTGTCATTTATCTCTCTGTCTTTCAGCATTCCATACCACAGGAATAATTCTGTCTCTTCACTTAAGAGAAACATAATGAAAATGAATTAATTATTTTCCACACACTGGATAGGACTTTGATGAGCATGATAGATGAACCCTGAGGGACTAATAATTCTGTCTTCAAAGGGATGTTTAAACAACATGTTCTAAATAAGGCCTGGGGGCACAAATCGAGCAACGAGTGGGAAACAAGCAGTGGAATAGCTGTTCATTAAATGTGTATCATTAGTTTGTTCATTGAATGCAGCAGGAGCTGGTGGAAAAAGTATTAGGGGCATGTGTAATTGAAGCCTGGATGGTGATGTTGAGACATGACTGGGTCAAACAGAGGTTGCAAAAGCCTCTCCTAACTCTGTACTCTCCATTGACTCCTTCCAGTACAGTTTTGAAGTGTGTGTATATATATATATACACACACACACACAATGAGCAAGGACTCAAATATGAGATAGGATCAGAAGTGAGATTTCCTGATTTGACAGCCCCTGCCATTTCAGTGATGTCATCTCTTAGGTATCAAATGTCAAATCCATCATTAGAAACTTGTTCAAAACAGGAAAGGGCTTGCAAGAATTACTTCAGAAGCAAAAGAAAAGGTTAATTAACTGAAAAATATATACTCCACAGGCAAGACAAACCACAAGCTCTTCTAACTTAACCCACCACTGACACCAGCTCCTTTGGCTGCTAACAAGCATCACCAGAGACAATCCCTGACACTCCAGGAGTGGCTCTGAAGCTGTCGTGTCCAACTGCTCCATACACCACCCCCATCAGGGACATAACTAAATGCATCTCACTACAAACTGATTTTGTGAAGGCCAGAGAGGAGGATGAGCCCAGGACACAGCAGCAGTTTGAGTCCACCCACAAGACAAGGAAATGACTCACACAGTGGCCACTTACAGCACACAGCCCTGTGCAGCAGTGGGGACCTTCTGCTCAGGCACCATCTCTTAGAAGATTTTACTGCTCTTCACAAGGTTTTATTTTCAATTATTATTGTTACTGTTACATGACAGATTCCTTCAAGCTGTTCCACAGTTCTGTTTCTTCAGGCCCAAGGAGGAATCACAAAGTACTGAGATCTTGAATGATATCTGCCCCCTAAAAAGCCTCAAATTCTATGCCTCACTATGCTGGCATCTCCCTGCACCCCATTTTTTTTCTGCCACAGTGTTCCATTTCGAAGTGTCATAGTCAAATATCTGGGTCAGTTTCTTGCCTTGAGTGAAAAAACACTTCCTCCAACTTCCAGAGAAAAACTGCCTGTCTATATATTTAGCAACAAAAACTGGAGTAACGTTTAACAAAGAATTTGTTCTTCCCTTACTGTAAAAGAATAGTTTGGCTTGTCAAGCTGACATTCTTCTACTGAAAACCCGTCTTGTTAGACAATATTCTCTTTGGAACTGTACCAATATGTACTTAATGAAATATACATTTAAAAAGTAGGAAGCACTTCCTTTTTATTTTCACCCACAGGTATTGTAGTCTGTAAAAAATATTTTTTTAAATAACCACTTTCACAATATTAGGGAAAAAACAGGAGTTATAAGTTGGGGTTTTTTTGTGTTCAGATAAAATACCTGGTGCACAGAGCTGTTTAGATCCTCAGTGCTGGACTGAAGACAAGCTCAGGCCCAGGCTGTGCTGGGATTTTCTGTGGATGTGCCTTGGTCATCCAAGGTCAACAAGAGATCCCTCCCAGTCCTGAGGCTGCTCTGAGCTACTCTGGCAAATGACACAGGAGAAATTGAGTTTCAGATGACCTTTTTGCTCTGTCCTCAGCCAAGTACCACATTCAGTGATCTTTTAATTCAGTGAAGCATTTAATCACATTTAAGTGCTTTTCTGTATCATGATGATCTTAAAATGCATGCTGGAGGGGATAATTATAAAATAACTTCCCACAGCAGCCTCTAAGTTTATCTGTCCTGAAAATTACAGTGTAAAACAATGGCACATCATTTCTCTCTAGTTTTTTTACCTTGATTGAATCATCTTTAAACCATAAATGTTTTTAGGTCAGAATTCTTAAACAGCATGAAACAAATGCTGTTCCTGCCTTCCAAGTTGTACTGCACAGGCAGAACTTACTCAAGATATATAACAATTTACAAGTAAATCATATTTAATAATCAAACCAATGATGAGTCCTAGATAAAAACATCCGCTTAACATCAGAACACGTTGCCCAATAGTGAGATCCATTTTGGAAACACACTGGAAGGGACCATCATTTATAGCTGACACTACCTCCAACAAAAATTACCACATGTACCAGCCTGACTCTCTCAGATTCACCTTAAGAAGGTGACACTGCTCTTACCATGTGGCAGTTAACATTCCCAAGGTGAGTAACAGGATGAATCACTCTAACAAAAGCAAAAACCCCCGAATTTTTCAAGGGAAATGGCTACTCTGTCTACTCTCCTGCTTTCAAACAGGCCATTCCTTCACACACTGTAATGCCAACAGCCCAATCACACAGTGATTTTAGAATCACTTTGCTGTTTATAGTACCCTAAGCCAAAGCATGTAAAGCAATGAATGCCTTCATGTTTAACTCCCTGACTCAATAGGAAACTCTGAGAGTGAAGAGCAAGGACAGTCTCTGGACCACTGTTTATTCCAGTGCCAAGCCTGGGGGTGGTGTGGGACCCCCTGGCCCTGGGACACAGCAGTGTCTGGAGCCACCACTCACAGCAATCAGAGTGAATGCTGTCCTCAATAAATGCTCTCCCCAAGAGCTGTGTTGGTGTCATTGCTGCCCACACAGGTACTTGAGATGACCTAACTTACTCTCTCTGATCATTTCAGCTACTGGGAGAAATCTTCTCCTACTTGTGGAAGACGGGAAGGGGGATTAGAGGGAAGAAAGATAACTCTTCTGCACACCAGGAGCTCACGTCAGTTTAGAAAATAATAATAATTTTTAAAAAAATACAAATACAGTGCTGGAAAAATGTTCATCTGCAAAGCACTAGAAGATGAAGGTCATCTAGAAGAGATGTATGTGGTGTAGGATAAATTTGCCCATAAAGAAAAAGTTCACAATTGCCATGGTTTGAGACACCTGCTCTGGGAATTGCAGGAACAGATCACAAACCTGAGCTGGTTCTCAAACAGTAGGATTGAAAAGCTTTGCAGCAGTTACTGCTTGTGTGAGGAAAACCCTTTCACTCCACAGCAGCAATAACAAAATGGACTTGGGGAAAAAAATGCTATCTAAGTATTCTTCCAACCACACCTTTGGTTTGCTGAGCCCACCCTTCATCCAAAAAAAGCTCATTTTCCCACAAAATCATTTTTCTGCTGACACCTACCTTAGTTTAAGAGAAGGGAAGGTGACCTCCCCTCTCCTATTTTTGTTCATTGTATTCCAAATTTTTTCTTTGCTTCCAAACCATTTGCTAAACTTATTGCATTTTAAATAGCTTTTGAATGAAGAAAAAAAAATCCACATTTTTGGGTAACATATACTATTTATCACCAAAAATATTTTGCTAAATGGTCCATGTCTTAGTTAATTAAAAAAACATCTAAAACATCTATATCTTGTGAAGTATTGTTAACTTTTCTTTAAACACAACTTTGGGATAGTAACTATCTTGCCACATTTCTGGTGGTATTACAGCAGAGTGAAAAGTCCAACTGGGAAAGTGACTAGAAATAAAACCTGGGAAGGAACAAGGTCACCTGAAAAGCCTCATGGCACAGGGACTGTTCTGCTCCAGCCACAAGAACTACTTGACCTTGAGACATGAGAGTGGAAGATTCTGAGGTCAGTTCAGGCACAATGGGAATTTTTCTACTGGTGCAAAGAAACAAGCCAAATAGAGAAGAAAGTAAATAAACCCAAAGACATTTCTACCCTCATCCATAATTGATAAGACACCATGAAGTTAGTGAATTAAATGAACAGAACCCAGCTTCAGAGTGAATCCAGAAAACTCTGAAGAAAGATCTTTTATCTATAAACTGTGGGTTATGAAAACACTGTTTGCAGATCAGCAATTAACATACACAGTTATCTGGGGAAAAGCCTGAAATGTTTGAGTCCAACAAAAGGAGGACACAAGAGGTAGCAAATAAATTTGGATTATAATATTACAGAGTAGCTCCCACTGAAATAGGCAGTACACATTTAGTATATGTTTTGCTGCATTTTTATAACAGAGATATATTAATAATGGCTTCTTTCCCCTCTGCACTGAAGTCAGGATTCTTAACCAGCACAGGTGGAGTATAGAGTGACTTTAGCATTTCTCTCCCAGAAAACCAGCTACAATAGCACAGACAATTTTGAAACCCAATCTGATTTAAAAAATCAAAGCTACTAGAACACTTAGGAAAGTGGTTCTTTTTAACTCTGTAACTGCAATTGCGAATTTTCATTCTGGAAACACAGGCAAGATTTCCACATGCAGAATAACCAGAAAAGAGAAACAAAACATTTTATGTAAAATAAATGGATGCCTTATCCTGCAAAGACCTGAAAATATTTCCTGTTGCCAGCAAAAATACTCATAAAATTTGGAATGTGAAACAACAGCTGGGAACAGTTAGCTACAGAAGAACCAGTCTGGTTTGCAGTCAGTTTGGAAATCAACGCACAGAGTGGCAACTATAGGTTTTCATTTCCTTTGTGATAAGCCTTTCACAGAGAAAAAATTCAGCAGTATTTTTCCCTGCCATACTTTGAAACCTACTATGAATTTCATAAGTTCATATTTGAAGGGTCTAAAGCAGACTTGAAAGCAGAATAGTCAAAACAACCTGGAAACCACCATGCAAGGGATGAAAAGGATCCCGAGTCATGAGGGAGCATAAAAAAGCACCAGGCTTGGCCCACAGTCACAGCACTCACTCCAGGCATCTTTTACTGACTGGATTCTTGATTCTAGCAGAGTCAGAACCAGTTTATTCATCTGCCAGATGAATTTCTTCCTGCAGCAGATGTACATCTTATCTTACAGGGCTTTTTCATTCTTTGTTTCCACAAACACATTCTTGATTTCTACTGCACAGGATGAGAATCAAAATATGGTACAAAAAAGGACTTTCAACCCCACAAAAACAAGTACACAGCAAATAAACCTCATCAGCTGTCAAAAGAGACTTGCTGCCTACCAGAGAAGACAAACATTATTCAGGTGTGTATGCCCACAACTGTTTTCAGATTCTAAATACAGAGGAAGAGAATTGTATCTGAAATATGAAGAAATTAAAAGGGCTAATGTCAAATACGCAGACTGTTCCAGCAGAAAAGCTTTCATTAATTTCTCACTTGATGATGAGTTTTTGTTCCTTCCCTGCAGTATTTGTAATGTTAGAAAAACACTCAGTGTTTTGATAACATTTGAGAAACACAAGAAGTCAATTTTGTAACTCTTTCTAGTTTTCAGTTTTAACGGAAATATTTTCACTGCTGACATTGACATGAAGCCTAGGTAGCATCTCTGAATAGAATAAAGGCTATGGTGAAGAATGGTGAAAAGCAACTGGTAAACACCATTTCTCAGTATAGAATCAGGCTTATTTTACTTTTAAAACATAAAACTGGCTTGGGTTTTAACACATGCTGCATTACTCCAGCTGCACATTACCATCAACAAGCAAAACCCAGTCATCTCACATGGGCCTTCTAATACAGAAGTAAAAGTGCTCACTTTTTAAGTGCATAAAAAGTTCAACAAAATTAATAATGCCTTGGTGAAGGTTTTTATTTCCTCTTTTTCAGCAATCCCTACAGCTTAGTGTAGTCTGTTGAATCAATCAGAGATGAAGGCAAACTCTGCATTTTTATATTGTTGTCTATGATTTCATAAGTTATATGACTTATTTAAAGTGAAGTCAACGACTGGCATTCAACACAAGAGGAAAATTAAACTTCAAGTTCTTTCATCAAGGAGAAGGACCCTAAATACAGATAAAAGTATTACTATTACATATTTTCATCTCATGTTAATACACAGAGTTTAACCACATCAAAGACTGAGATATAACTGCTATTATTAGAGGCCTGGAATGAATTCACAGAAAACACTGACAGGTCAGTTCTCCCATATCCAGCTCTATATTCTAACAGGATCTCTTCCCTCCAGAGCTGCCTTCTGTTGTTGATCTCTCCAATCAATAGTGCTTCAGAACATAAACCAGATCTGCCTCCCTGCCCACAGCTGCAAAGGTCAAGCTGATCATAAGATCAGTGTTTCAAGGAAGAATGTATCCAAGGATTTCAACACTTGGGAAAAGAAGGAACTCCTGAAAGAGAATCCACGTGCAGCAGACCTCTCCACTGAAGGCAGAGGAAAGCCCAAGGTGTGCTGAGGTTTTGGACAGCCAGGGTTCACCCTGACATGCAGAGGCTCAGAAGGGCCAGTCTAGAAGTGGTGTTGTTCTCCAGCACGTTTCCATGTGTACCATACCTTTTGAAAACATGGACTCCAGAAAAGTTTGGGAAGTTCAAGCCAAACAAATCCTTTCAGAGAAGGGGCCATAGAGGCAGGTCTAGGGGCTTCTGCAGGGACACAGGAGAAAGTTTCATTCTCTCAGGAAGATGGTTAACTGCCTTGATATTTCCTCCCCACCATATAGTATCCTGTTTCTATGCAGTTGTATAGCTGTCTGCTGCAATTCCTCCTTTAGTTTGTAATTTCAAGTGTTTTGACTTTTATCCAGCTCCTCCTGTCCTAAATATATTTTTTTCTATCCTATCTTTTCCCCTACAAATTCTTCCCTTCTTTCATTCTCTTTTCTATTCACAATTCCTCTTTTAGCTAAACTGCACCCAAATATATATATATATATGTGTGTGTGGGTGTACATAGAAGTGTGTGTGTGTGCATGTTTCTTAATAATAAAACACTGTGAGTGTTTACCAACCCTCCTGCAATTTGTTTGTTCTAGGCATTCTGTTGCCCTGTGTATGAATCATCCATTTAGGCAGCAAATTCTTCAGGAAAAGGACTGCTTGTTGTTCCAAATCCATACAGTGCCTAGTACATACAGCCCCATTCTTAATTATTATAATAACTGCACCAGTGCTTTTGGTTTCCTCACTTCTAGAATGCTGGATGCTTGCTTTGTGTGCCTTCACTTCTCTAACAAACCCTTAAGAGAAAAGCTACAGCACCAAGAGCACGTGTGACACAGCAAAGCTTTGTGTTTGACATGGAAACCCCAAGAGGAGCACAGCAGTGGCCAAAACAGGTCCTGCCCATTCTCCCTGCACAGAGCATCATCCACAGCTCTGTGCAGAGCCCTTGATGCACCCTCTTTTCCCAGATGAAATGCACAATTCCTGTTAATACCCACAACAATTTCACATGCACTTTTTAAGGAGAATCGAGCCCTTTCCACATGAGGGTGACCTACTGAAATCCAGCCCTGGTGGAGGGGCAGCAGTAAGAGGAAGGAATGGCATGTTCCTGCTCCCAGACACTGCAGGACACTCCGAGCTCTGCCTTCCCTAACAAAAGCTTCTTTTCATTAAAGAGTGGAAAAAATCCCCTTTTATTCTCCAGCCTTTGAAGGGCTTACATCATTGCTTCTTCAATTTCAGGATTTTAGTGAAAACAAGCTTTCTGCAGGGCTGGTCAAATGACTGTTAACTAAGAATTCCTGGGAGTGTTTAATCTACACTCTCTATTAATTTATCATTAGGGTACCTTCTAATAATGACTCATCTAATGAAGAAACAAAACCACTGCAGAAACCCTCCCCGCTCTTACAGTATTAGTTACAATGAAACTGGGCATCTCTCCACCAAAGCAGTCACTGTACATCTGGTTTTTTTTCCATCCCCCAATTAACCCCAAGGCTTCCAAGGGAAAAATGCCATGAGCTTTACATATTGCAGAGAAAATATTTTAACACTGTCTTTTCATCACAGACACAAGCAGAAAATTTCATCATCAAGGCTGTGTCCAACAGCTGCCTTGAATGTGATGGCAGAAATTATTTGTGAATAGGAAAAAAGTTAATAATGAGAAAGGCTGTTGCACCAATCTTGTATGGTTTTTTTGCCTTGCATTTAAATTTAAAAAAACCTTTTTTTTTCCCAAAGATGTTTCCATACATGGGCCTGTGATTCATTCCTTTTTGAGAAACCCATGTAACCTAAAGTAATACAGCTTGGGGAACGTGAGCATATATTTAACCTTCAGCAGGGAAATCCTGTATTGAAGACCAAGGGAAGCTCCAAATTAAGGAAAATTTGTATTTTATTAAGAACAAATAAGTTGTGCTAGTGATTTTCAGCAGAAGTCTCTAAATGTGATTCCTCCCATGAGTCCTTCCATCTCTGTTTTACTATTTCTACAGCACAGGCTGCTTGAAAGAGCTCAGTGTACCCAACAGCACCAAGTCAAGGCAAAGTCACTCCTTCACCTACTTCCGCTGTTGCCAGACAAGGAAAATCTGCTTGGGCTAAAAATCCATTTCTTATACCTCAAACAACACAGGGCCTTTAGAGAACTAATAGCAACAGTTTTAAATTTCAGGTTAGATGCCATGCTTTTAGTTATGGTTATCCTGAAACCCGAGAGGGAATTACACCAACCTCTCCCCAAGGCTGTGCAGCAGTTTCCACCTGTCACCTGTAAATAAGCTAACTTCATGAAAGGCACTGCTACCACGAGCTGTTCGCTTACAGTCAGTCTTTGTCTTGACCCATGCATTCATCAAAACTGCCTGCAAGCCATTCCTGACCAAAGGCTGCAATGAACTCAACTGTAATTTGCTATAGAGCTTTCAATAGGACCCACCATAAATCCTGGGCCACTTCTTTAGACTAAACAAGTGTCAGTTCTTTTGGGTGACACAACAGCCTGGCTCAGAGCAAAGCCAGAGAGCTGGAACAGAAAGGGCCCATCACAGGGATAGCACCACAAGGCACTGGGTTGTTCACAGGTCTCTGCTGTTCAGCTCAGAACTCCAGCATCACACAGAATTGACTGACCAGATCTTGACAGATCAGACAGATGCGTCTTGGAAAGGTGGCAATCCCCAACAGGCAAAAAGAGCCACAGAAAGAAAAACTGTGTCTGAAAAGGATAAGTCAGAGATGCATCTGCATCCTCTGTTTTGAGAATATGTACCAATAAACAATGAGAGAATGTCACTGGCATAACTTAGCAGAGTACATCGATCACAAGATGTGAAATATTTTACCAGACAGGTAATTGTTTAACCTACGGGGAACTCACTAATACATATCAGCTATAATTAACTTTAACCTACAGAGACAGATAATATTAAAAAAAAAAAGCAAGTCAGCTTTCACAGACANACATTAACCACATGCCCAAGAAATAAGGGAAAATATTTTGGAAGTTTTGATGCAGGTGTTAATGTTTGGGCTCTGATCTTAAGGGTCTTTTCCAACCTAAGTGATTCTGTGGAAGCAGACCTTCAGGGAGGTCTCTTCAAAGGGAAGATTTAAAAGCAGCAAGCAAACAAACAGAAAACACTATGTGTAATGGCATATTCTGAAGTAAGAGCACCAAACCACAAAGAAATATTGTTTAGAAGGTCTTTTGTGACTGTATTTGCAAAAGCCAAAGAATGGCAATTTTCAGATATGTTCTCAGTGTCAGATCACATTTTTTCTATCACTATGGTAAATTACAAGTTTCAACTAAGCTTAAGGACTCAAACACATTCACACCACAAATGTGGAATAAAAGACTGTCACTAAATCAGGTTATTCAGTGTTCCTAGACTAGAACGCTCCTGATATATGTTTGGCTCCCTTCCTGAACAGAATCCTCTGAATGTTCCCTGCTGTAATAATGAAGCACCCCGAGTTTGTGAGAAACATTGCAGGAGGACAACAGCTGCTTGGCAAACATCCTGATCTTGACCTCATACCAAGGACAACTTTCCAGAACCACACTGGCTTGCCTCAACATACCTGAATAAAATGAAGATTAGCCTGGACATTTCAGTTTTGCTACTTTTTATCAAGTACAAGATAAGCAGAATTCTGCCAGATGCTTAGCTAACACACAGACAATTTGATAAATATCAGTTAATGCTTTACTTCTCCATTTCCTGCATATTTCTCTTCAGAGGGATCCTGGGAAGATGCAAGACATAGCATAGCAAAGTGCCCAACCATGTTGTGTTTACTTGGACAGATTTTGTGGTCTCTTTCAAGTGTGCTATAAATAGCTGATTATTTTGCTTTCTAGTCTAGAAAAGGAAAATCACAGCTGACACAGATTTCTTCTCAGCAGTCGCCTGCAAGCCCTGGCTGCAAATCTCCTCCCACAGCACAGAACAAGCAGCAGAGTCCTGCAGTTGCAGGTGCTCTGAGCGTACACTGGACATCTACTTGTGTTGTTTTCTGTCCCAGAATTAAGCACAGATAACAAAAGGGAAATGTTAGAAATATCAATGCTTCATGTCTGTTACCTATTTATTGTATTTGCAATTTAATCCAGCCATCAAACACATTCCACAGAGCATATCATATTAGCCATTGGGCTTAATGTATTCTGGAATCAAAGCTAAGGCTGCATATATTGCAGTATCCAATTTATATACACAAGCTTTTTTTCCTTTTATTTTTTTTTTCCTTAAGACCAAAGAAATGCCTATTGACAGGTTTTCACAGTTATGTCACTTTGATGGTGCTGAGCCAGGACCCCCATGTGAGGAACCCTTACATAATTTATTCCGGTCATTTTCATTCCAATTAGGTGAAAAGAAATATTTTAAAGATTCCACCTTGGAGACAGAAAATTTCCCTTTCTTAACCTTTTTTATATGCTTTTAATAAATAAAAAGAAGGCTGATGATACCACAATCTACCTAATACAATTTATCCTCTTTACTTTTATAAAGCTCTGTTTTTCAAGGTGAGAAAATGTTAGGACCTCTCCATCAGTAGCATATGGTGTATTAAACAAATTTCCTCATGTCACACTGAAAGAAGTGGTGCAAAAAGAACATCATGACTGCAATTCCATAAACTGATGCAGTAGGAAAGCCAGAATTACACAGTTTAGATCTGCCCTTTTGTATATATCGACGTTGTTTATCACAATACAATAGAAGAGAGTCTTTTTTTCCATAAGATCCAATAGTAATTAGGGGATGCCTCATCCAATCACCATTCCTTCACTCTATTTTTGGCCCTATTCTTTCTTTTTATCTGTTGTTTTTGGTTGGGTTTTTTTTCTAACAAAGGCCTTTTGTCCAGTTTCAGAGCTGTTATTGCTCCTCACCCAGCCCATGTGTGCCTGCTCTCTCCTTACCCACTGCCCAGGCCACCGTCCCTCTCCTGGGCAATTCTCCTCTCCCAGCTCCACTCAGCAAAGGATGGCAAAATCAGGCCTATCTCTGTAGGGTTTTTAAAGTATATTTTATTCATGCAAATAGAAGGACTAGGAAGGGAAGATTCTTAGACTTTCAACAATTCATGTGTGACACAGTGAGGCAATGCTGTTCTTATCAAAGGTTATTTGGCAATTTTTTGAATAAGAATCCTGTAAAAGCCCAGCTCCTTCTGTAACTTACCATTGAATACATGCACCACAAAAATAAACAGAGGTCAGAAAAAAAATCTGGCAGGAAATATGCTAACAGTAAAGGTCACCAGCAGCTGAAGAAATATGTAGAGGGACAGCCAGCTACTGCACCCAGCAGTGTGCTGGGGTGAGAAGGTGACCCAACCTTCACATCACACAACCACCACACACTGCACAGTGGAGCACCTACATAACATCATAGAATCCCAGAATGTCCGGGGTTGGAAGGGACCTTAAAGATCATCTTGATCCATCCCCCTGCACCTCACTTCACAGGTGAAAATCAGTGCCCAACTCTAGGACCATGTTCAGAGTGTGATCCTGCAAACCTGCACAGCTTCATGCTTTTGCCTTGGAAGACACATACTTGCTCCATCTGTTACTGGTTAGCAAAGAAACAGACTTAGGTTGTTAAGTCTTATCCCTACCACCACAAACCTTAAGCTGTAATAAAATAAGAGGTATAGAGCTCATAAGAATTCTTCCACAGATGTATAACTTGGAATAAATATTTTAAGCTGGACAGAAGCCTGAGATTTATTCCCTGGACATTCCATGTTTGCAAAAAGGCAGTAAATTACCTATTACTGTATTTTTGGGAGGCAGCTGGAGATGGTGATGTTAGTCCAGAGTGCTTCAGTTAAAAAAAAAAAAAGGAATCAAATGAAAATCCTGTCCTGTAGCGCCTGATTAACACTGATTTTCAGAATATACTTCTCAGAGAACTAAAGGGTAGGGTCATCCCCAGGCTTTTATGTGGGTTTTTTTCTGTGCATTTTAATATTCAAGATGTTAGTTTTTCAGAAGCTGCTAAGCCTTGAGCTCTAACCCAAAGTAAATAAATACATATACAAATACAGGAAGATTTTTATGAAAACCCTTTTGGGATACGCCCTACATAGCTGAGAGAGGCCAAGATTTTATACATATTTAGTTTAGCTGAGTTACTCTTAAATCTCCTTGATAACAGAGATGCAATGCTGGCCTGAGCACTGGGGAGGCTCATGGCCATGGCACGAGAGTGGGAAGGCAGCAGGCTGATTCCAAGGAGTAACCAAAGCATCAAGGCCATGACAGGAGGAGGAGGAAAGCAAAGAGGTAAGAAATAGGAACACATGTTAGAAGGACAAAGAAAATCAGACAACAATAATTATGTGGAACAATTAGATGTTTACAAAGCAAAGGCTGCAGTTGAAGGGCTAACCCTTGAAGACAGAAGTTATGAAATGAATTCTCAGGACACCGGCTGTACGCTTATTAAACCACGTACAAACATTCAAATGACAACTCAGCACTTCTGCAATCTATTTAAATCTTCCAACTATTAAGCAAATACATTAAAGGGAAAAAAAGTGGATTGCCTTTAGTTTTCTTTATATGGAACATTCCACCAGGCAAGCAAAAGCCACATAACTGCTATTCCATACAATACTTCATAATGAGAATATTCACTAGTTCTATTACGAACGTCAACAAGCTGTAAATCAGATGGCCTAAAAATCTAACAACAACTCAATCCTCTTGATGGATTTGTTGTTTCCTCATACCAGGCCACTGTTTCTGATTATTTTAATTGGTTACTACTGGCAATACTGTATTGAGGAAAATTAGGCAATAAATTATATAGCTAATCATGTGGTCACAGGAATCATATAAACGTCATATTACTGTGTCTGGGAAACTGCCTGCTGCTCTGCTTGGAACTTAAGTAGAAAATGGATAAAATATGTCACCAGGCCAATGAATGCTGGTGTTATTTTACCATTGATGCTTCATTTAGCTCGATGCCCTGCAGGCATGACCTGCTGAGACGTCAGCACCCGTGGCAGGGTTAGTTCAGGAAGAGAGACAGCAGAGCCAAGGCAGCAATCCAGGTCAGGAAAGACCCCACTGCTGCACCCCCAAGACAGTGAGGAAGGAGGGAGGATCTGGGACCTCCTGTCCCAGAACTTCAAACCTCTTTTCTTCCTGGACCTGTACTAAACAGGCAAGCCAGAGTCTCACCAAATTTCCATCTGCTTACCAGTTGACTTTCCAGGGCTCATTAACCCTAATAACTCAATGCAATAAGTCAATAAAGGTGAAAATATTTTGTTTGCAGGTATTAATTGTGATTAATGGGACCACATCTCTGCCACAGGGCAGAACTCCCTTCCCACCCTGCCCTAAGATGAAGCTCTTTTAATGAACCATGCAGAAAAAAAAAAAGGAAATTCATTAAGAGTGTTGGGCCCTGTTCTCCCTTCCCTCAGCTTCCTCTTCCCACCCTAATTTCTCTCAAGACATTGAAAAGGCTGTTTGAAAATTCAGCTGAGTGGGTGATACAGTATATTCAGGATTGGTTCATGTGAGATTTGACTGGGTCAAAGGATTTCTTCAGTAAATTTTCATTTCCCTTGGAGTGAGATGTACATACTAATGGGGAACTCCTGGTGTTTTTAAGATGAGAGATTCACATTAATATTATTCCTTTTATTTTTGATGTATTCTTTCCACTGAGTTGCTGCAGGGAACTCAGGGAAGGAAACGCTGTCTAAAAACAGGGTAAAATTTTGTTATCACAGAAACAGAGAGTAACTCCTGAGAAAAAAGCAGGAATTCTCCAGTACTCCCCTCACTGCAGACTGGAGAGATCCTGAGCCATGTCAGATGTCAGAGGGTGGCTCCTTTAGTTACACATAAGTAACCTGAAGGCTGATCTGGCTGTACTTTAAAAATTTCTACCTAAAACTTTAACAGCAAAGTTTGCCAGTATCTTCTGTGGTGTATAATTTAAATTTGCATTGCCCCACAGAAATATGTCAAGGATCTAACTTACTTGTTTCTAATTAGTCTATTAAATTGATAAACAATCTTCCTGCAAAACTTTTTACTTGAAATATATCTATGAGGCAGTATTATTTTAGCCACTCTAGTCTGGTGTGAGCTCAAGTTAACCAAACTTTGGAATTTCCATCCAAGTCCAAAGACAAGATGCTCAGAAAACAGAAACTGAGCTGAGATCATGACAACAACCACTGCCAGAATGATCCCTCCTGTAAACAGAGAGCACCTCTAATTCTTAGGTTATCCCCCAATGGTACATGCCATAATCAATAGTTAATTATTTACCTTCTGATTATAGAATCCTAGAGTTGTTTGGAATAGACAAGGCCTTTAATATCAAACTTTCACTGAGCACTGCCAATGCCACTGCTAAATCATGTTCCCAAGTGCCACATCCACAAGCCTTTTGAACAGTTTATTAATTCTGCCAAAATGAGGAATCAGCTAAAATTAATTCCACTTCTAAATATTAAAGCATTGTCCAAAGTGGCAACACTGCAGAACACTCCAAGCTTTGCCATAGCTCTTTCTTCCCCAAGGAGAGAGCTGTGTGCAGGTTAATTTTTGTTCATGTTAAAACCAGCACTAAGATATGGAGTAAATACCCACAAATTCCAACCACTTATTCCTTGAATTCAGCAAATCTCATTCTTCTGTTTCTTTGGCTACTGACATGAGAGTGAGAGATACACAACATTTTCTATATAAATTTGTAATTAATTCATTCTTTATGAAATAAATACTTATATTAACAAGCCACATCTTTACAATTTTTATAGTGATTATATTATTGGAAGTTTATCAATTTGTGAGTATTATTTCAGAATTATATATGAAGTATATCTATATGAAAACCATAATGTAACTATTCAGCAAGCATGAAGAGAAACCTCTCTTCTCTTCTGCTATCCTTACTTCAAGAAGTTCACAACCCTAAGAATTCTTACAAGGAAAAAAAAGCGATGAACATGACTATAAAGTGAGTAAGGTCATGTTAGAAAAAAATCCAGAACAACAAAAGCCTAGGAGATATTAATAATGCACAGTTAATACCAAAATTCAAAGGCTTGTCAGAAGCCAGGCAAGCCCATGTTAATTTTGCAGAGATAATAGAAAGAGAACAACAGCAGGCTTGTTTGTAGTGACAATAAACCCATAAAATAGCAACACAAAATAAAAAGATACAGCATAGGAGGATGTAAGTAGATTAACATTTCAAATTGCAAAAAATGAGGTTTTTATACAATGCCACTACATACTATCTAATACTGCCAAGGGGGAGCATCAACAAAGCAGAGAAAAGGATTTAGGGCAGAGAAAAGGCTATAGTGGGTACTGGGTAAATCATCCAAGTCCTCCTGATAGCTGCACCCCTGTGCTCTCCACAGGCTGAATGTGTTAAAGTGAGGCAGAGAAATGAACCCAGTCCCCTCCTCTGTAGCTCTGGTAAAATCTGAGGAGAAAAACTTATAAAGCATTCTTCTTCCATGCTGAAACAAGATGTACTATGTGCAAGATGGTCATTCAACTAGGTTGAGGTTGGAAACCTGGATTCAAATTTGCCAAATCTATGACAAAAAAACTTAGCAGGTTAAGCTTTCTCAAGAAAATGATCTTATACTGAACCAGGGCTGTATTACTTTTCTTCCCCTTGTTTTTATAAATGTTTTACATTGCTGGGTTGAGGCAGACACTACACACAGCCTTGCAGAATTAATGCACAGATATCTGTCCTCAGAATATGCTTTTTCTTTAATTCTTAATTAATACTAACAATACTGAATCATGTGAACCAAACAATATGCTGCAATGGGAATTCAAGGATACCTTTATTACTCATAGGCAGTCTTAATACTGGCTCTACTCCACCTTTCAAGACCCAATCTTTAGGTGGTGCATTGCTACAAATCCCTCAGGGTAGGTGCTCTCAGCTCCAAAATCGTTAGAAACTGCTGGGTTGTAATTCCATGCCTTGTCTCTCTACTTATTGGATATGTGCCAGTGCACAAACTGTATTGACAGGTGAAATGAATGGCAGTCAGGAGCTTAAATAACTTCAAAAACCCAACTCAAGCACCACGGCAAGATGCTTTATCAGACACTGAGATTGGGAGTTCTAACAGAAAGGCACATTTATTAAATTGTGTTCTCAGATTCTTCATTTATCTAACAGAAGTGTAATGACCTAATGCCAAAAAGCAATTTTATATCTGTTTTATACACTCATATTGGAGCATGTACTAAAACATCATGTCATCATGAATTCAAATAATGTTCAGCAGAGCATGTTGTGGTGTAGTCAGAGTTGGTATTCTTCAATCTACTTATTCCATGTTGCTTTTAACACATCTGTTTCTCTCAGCTGTCAAACTTGGCCTCAATTTTCACATATTGGCCTGTGCTACTGGTCCAAATTAAAACAAATTATGAGCTCCCTGACCTGGTATCTGCTTTTCTCCAGTCAGCTCATGGCACAGCTCAGTGTAGAGTGGAAAGTGTGGCAATAAAGTCCAGTGAAATTGAGCAAAGCTAAGTGCTCTATGCCAAATTAATTTTTCTCAGAGTGGACAGACTGCTTCACGTATCAGATCTTTTTCTACTGACATTTAAAAGTATGGTATTGTTTTGTTCTTCAAGCACCTGAAAAGCTCACAAGGTGGGCAGGAAGAGGTAAGTCAATGTTCTAAGTAGACTCTCCCAAATACACAATTGTTTGGTCTGTATTTCCATTTCAATACTTGCACTTATTGGATACACCAGTTTTTTTCAAAAAACCCACAACTCTGCTAAAGTTCAATCCAATGCCATCTTCAATTAACTTGTGTTTTAAGTCACTCCTTGGTAATTCAGGACAAATCTACACCACATTTGAAGTTTGCTTCAAGTCTGTCCACCAAACTGTTGGTGATACAGAATGGTGCATGGAAAATGATGATACACAATTAATTAGTCACTCAAACTTATTTCTACTCCTTTGTTTTCTTCACAAACAAAACCTAAAGA
The DNA here is from genome assembly GCA_024734555.1 of Trochalopteron elliotii. Taxonomy (NCBI): domain Eukaryota; kingdom Metazoa; phylum Chordata; class Aves; order Passeriformes; family Leiothrichidae; genus Trochalopteron; species Trochalopteron elliotii. The sequence goes on along the minus strand of JANPWX010000179.1, from coordinate 213,551 downwards.
GGTCTTTAACAGCTCCTCCATGCCCTTACAGCAGCCCTGATGGCATGTTGCTGCTCTGGGATTAAAAGAAAGATCTGCTTCGTATTCCAAAGGGTTTGCCACTGCTGTTTGGACAATAGAAAGGGTCTAGAAAAAATTTTGCAAAAAGGATATCAAAGGAACCAAGCAGCACAAATGTCACAATAATCAATTTCCTTAAGTTCCTTTATAATCTATAAATGGTTGTAGTTCCTGTAACATAGAAGTTGGATGTAGCACATCTTACTAACACAGGATATTGTTTGTAAAAAAAGATAAAGTTTCAGTAGAATTACTTGCTTGAGTAAAAGCTGTTGAATATGATTGTCTAAAACCACCTAAGCCTCTAAAGTCAGTGGCTTCACATTGGTGAACCCTTCTTCTGCTAATTTTATTACCCCAGGCAGTTATTTGACTTACACACCTTACCAACATTCATCACTTACAGGTAGCCTGAAAAACATTTTTAATAATTTCTCCCAGTGGAAGCATGCTATTGAATACAATACAGGTTTTTTATTCAACTTAAAAGTTTGAAATAAATGCTACTTCCTCAAAATACCAAAGAGCTAAAAATAGTTTAAAACTCCTCCTACTGAGTAGCTTCTTTTCCACAGTAATTTGCAGCGTGATGATGAAATGAGACAAAAACATAGGGGGAAACCCATATCATAAAATACCAAAGCAAATATTAGTTTAAAGGTCATAAAGTGACAGTATTATCTCACACAGAGATCAAAGATGAAAAGAGAATCAGCCTATACTGAAATAGAAACTCTTTCAATGTTTCTATCAAACATTCAAGTGATAAAAAGTTCAGGGTAGGTCTCTGAAATGGGTTTTTAATCACTTGCTGATTTTATTGCTCCTCTAATGGTATAATTACTCTCCACATGATGAGTGAAAAAGCAGAGACCTGTCAGAGCCCTGTTCAGAAGCAATCTTGCAGGACCAGATAGGAACATAAAAGAGCCCTGGAACACAGCAAGTGTCAAGAGGACACAAGCTGTGGGGCTGATTAGCTGTGTTGATTCTATATTGAGAGGATCTGATCCATTAGCACGAAGAGATTAGAAATCACTCTGCTACAGCTGTGGTTCTATACCTCCTTTTTTTTTTAATTATTATTTTTAAACTTCAGGTTAAGTTTTAGCCTATCCTCAAGTCCTCAGCTGCAAGTGAAACGGCAAAGGAATGAAAAGAGAATTGCTCTAATAACACAGGAATACATGGAGGAACCACTGGAGTTAACAGACCCCTTAGTCCACTTAAAAATTAAGGAAATCCACAAAGCCAGTCCAAACAACAATGCTCAGGAGTTATTGTATTTAAGTTTCAGCATCAGGAGAAATATCATTTATACAAAATTAATAAGAAACTTGGTCTCTCTGTGAAATGCTACAAGGGAATTTCTTTTGTGCTGCTGATGTAATGGAATATTTATGAGCACTGGGAATCAGGGCAGTCAGAATTACGACAAAGAGAGGTCACAGAAGGTAGGATTGTAAGGTTACATCAGTAGGGTTTTCCTTTATTTTTTACTGAATTTGTGCAACATGCCTCTTCACAGGTATTTTTATTGTTCTGAACAAAAAAGTCACTGTTGTGAATTTGTCCAGATGTGACCTGGATACATGCACTGCAATAGCCATTTTTATTTATTTTTAATAACTATCTCCATTTGCACCAGTTTCCCAACACACACACACAGACCCCACTGCTCCAACTGCTTAAAGCTAAAAAATCAAAACTAAAGAACAACAAAGGGATCATACTGAGCCAGGCACACTGGAAATGTAAAAAAAGGTGGATGGACACAACAGTAGTCACTACAGGAGGAATGTTTTAATGTTCTTTTTGATTCTATAGACAGTTACCAAAAACTTTAAAAGAGCAACCAAAGCAAGAAATTTCATCTGAGATCCAATTTGCAGAGCATTAAAATATGTACTTGCATAGAACACAAAAATGCCTTGACCTTCAGCAATGTTTCAATGTTTTGTTCATAAACTGGGGCAAAATCCTTTTACTACTTAATTAGTGAGAAGATACAAAGTTTATAGTACTACTGGAACATACACTCATTTTCTGTTGTTTTTCTTTGTGTCCACACAAACAACCCAATTTAGCAGGGCACTGAGGGAATCTCTCCAGATGGGCAAAGTTCATGAAAATATTCATAGGAGGAAAGGTATGTCACTATCCCCAGGCTCTGCTGACTGGATTGTAATTAGAAAGATCCCTCTTTTTGAGCAGATGGGGCTCCTGGCCTCTTTCCAGTCTACACTTCATGTTGTCTATTGTGACAAACCAAACTGTGAAGGAAAGAACTAAAATAAAGCATTTCCTAGTCTACCTTTGGACAGAATCAACTCTCATATGTGAATATGATTTTTTAATCAATTTTAAATAAGAGGCACAAAGGCTCAGTAAATTGCTAGCTGGCTAAAGGATTACCCAAACAAGGATAGCTGAATCAGAGCATGTTCAGCACTGCAGGGACAGTCATTTTTCCGTGACAAGCTGGTGATCTCTTTCTAATTCCTCCAAGACAAGGAACTGTCATAAGAAATACGTGTACAAACACAGCCTTTGTCAGCAGCCCTAGCAGGAAGATCAGACAAGAACTGAAGGACCTGTTCACTTCTGTAACAGCTTTGCCAAGTCAAAGCTGGAAGCTTGTACCAGAGCTCTCTGCTGTCCCAGTAAACAGCCTTCCAGGCTGTCCAGTTTACCCCAGTCACAGGCATTTTCTCCCAGCCCCACCAAACAAACAGAACAGAAAAGACACTGTTTCCATTCTGGCTGGAAAGTGGCTGAGTAGTGGAATAGAATCAATGCCTGTGGAGAAATGGCTGAGAGGAAGGATATCATAGCAATATCCATGAAGCACAGCACATTTTTAGGAACATAACAGCAGGTGCAGTAGAAGTGGTCTCATAAAGCTTTGTGTGCTGTCTGAGCAGCATTTCCCCAGTGAGTTCTGACAAGAACCAAATCTTGCACGAAAACAGAGCTCAGACTGTGGCTCTGCTCGGTCTCTGCAGCGAGGAGAGCCTGTCAATTCACAGGCTGTGAATTGTGGAGCTGTGGAGGTGATGCCAGAGATGGGGATCTGGCTGCTGGAGCTCCCTGGAGCCCACCAGGCTCATTTTACACAGCCCATTAGACAGTGTCGATTTTCCCTCACTGTTACAGCTGAACAAATAACGAGAAAAATTATATGCAAACATCCCCATGACTTCTGTATGATTCTGCTCCAACTGCGTTCCCACATTTGCTGCTTGTCATGGAGTCTCGACATTTTAAGGGAGGAGTTTGCTGTCAGCATCCTCTCAGGACCACAAAGTAAATCTCACTATCAACAGCAATTTTCATGGGAGGAGGGGGGATTATTATCCACAAAATTATGATAAATAACAAACAAATTTCTTAAAATTGCAGTCTGTTTGCAGACAATCTGCAATCAAGGAAGGAGGCTCATTCATCAAGCAAATTGTTACTGGAAATTGTCTTCCTCAGCTATAATCATCCAGGGCACTTGCAAACAGAGGTATGAGAGTCCTAGCACCAATTCCTGCTTTTATCTGCCTGTCTCAAAATGTACATTTAATTTAGGAACTTGGTATGTGGAATGAGTACCACGAAACATGCAATCTCAAGTAATGAACTTCAGAGCTGACACAGCACACACCCACTAAAGGCTCAGGCCTGTCATACTGGTTTGGACTCTGCCAGAGCTTCTACTAACACAGTTACTACCTACAAGACTCCTACTCCCCCCTTGGAAGCTGGAAAAAAAGGCTTCTGGGATGATTTTGGAGGGAGATCAGTCATTTTGGAAGAATCACTTCTGTCTGGCATGTAATTGGTTTACTTGGGGAAAATCATTTTCTCCCTATTCGCCCACAAGCTCTTGTGTGTGCATGGAGCATCCTGAGAGGAAAGATAGCTGGAGGTTAAAATTAGCAAGGAACACAGATGCCATTGTCTCCTCTCATTACCTCCTCCCACAGTGCACGTCTCGCATCCAAACCAAGAGGGGCTGCAAAACACAAATCTAAAGCAAAAAGGGAAAAAGAAGAACATAACAAAAACAGCCCCTCTTCAAAACAACAGATCCATCAGACTCTTCTGGTCAGCGACAACTCTGCAGATGATTTTCCAAGCAGTAATGACAATACGTGGCTTCATTAGCATCTTAGGGTTGCACTTGCCATTGCCTCACATCAGGATTAGATTCCATTACCTCAAGACAAGAAAATCAGGAGTATATGACAATTAACACTTCAAATGACTTGAAAGAAAACAAGGGATCTTCTGAATAGTCTGTTTCTAGGATGACATGCTGTAAACAAGAACGTCAGCACTGACTTCAGCTCAGCTGCCACAGAAAAAAGAGCATCTGTTTTTCTTCTTGGCAAATATTGATCACTACTGGAACATTCTCATATATTTGAGATACACTTACACCTTCCAAAAATATAATTAAGGCAAAAAAAAATCATTTCTACCACCTCATGTTCAAATAATTTTCAGAGATCTATGTCCAGCCTAACAGAACAGTGAATAAGACCAATGAATTCCAGCACCTTGAAAAATATTTCTCCTCAGAGGATCCACTTTGTGCATCCAGAGAGCAAATAATATCTGGGTTTAGGACATTGCTCTTTGCTGTGTGCAAATCTCACCCATGTAAAACGTGACCAGTGAAAACCTTCTGAATGCAAACAAAACAATCCACTGATCCATAATTTGCAGTCACGTCAGGCCATATGTTATTGAGAAAATGGGAAAAAATATACATACTCATATTTTAGATATATGTGTGTGTATAGAGAGAAAAAGACTGGCATTACTGCTGTGGTAAAACCAATTCTAGCACATTAAAGCTTTTGTATTTTTACCCAATATGCTAATTCTATACAGACCTGCTAACTGGACTGGCTGGCATGCAGCTCTCAACAACACCAAGATAATGTTTCTAAAATGTGTCAGGAGCCTTAATAGTGCAGAATATTGTGAGTAAAGTCATCCTTCTATCAAATGGCTGACAACAATATAAAGGGTCAGGGTTTAGAAACACAAAAAGACTCCTCTTGAAAAACGACTCAGTCATCTCCTGCTCCCAACCAGAAACCAAGAAAAATCAGGTCTACATTGCCCTCAAATAACCCAAATAAGCAGATCTTTGCTTACCCAGAAGGACTTGAGACACTACCAAAGAGGGGGGAAGAAGAAAAATCTTTATTAGAGGAAAATCACTTTAATAAAGATATGAAAGCAAGCAAGCTCCTGATCACAAGGTTTATCCAGAAATTTATAAAGCTCCAACAACATAGTCCCTATTAAAAAATTATAAAGATGTGGTTTGTTAATGTAAGTACTTCATTAATAATGCATTAATTACAAATTAACATATATAAAATGTTCTGCACTTCTGTAAGCCTCCGGTATCTTCAATTAAATAAATTATAGAGATTTCCATTAAATAAATCATAGAGATTTCCATTCACATCCAACAGTATTGCCTATTCATAGTTTTAAGAGCAAGGGAAAGATGCCATTCTTGGATGGCATCACTTTGTACCACAAAGTTGTTTAACACAGTGTCACTGGTCACATAAATGCAGGGAACTTCACTGGGTCTTGGGTTATGACAGATTTACTACCACTTAAACAGAGTGGGACCAGATCCCATATTTTCTGTGAAAAAGGCTCCTAAAGGACAATGAAAGCCATCATCTCACCAGATTCCTCCTGACTATTTGAGTGGTGGTGCAGAGAGAAAGGAATGGGAAGCCAACAACTTCCCAGAAAACAATGCTCCTGGCTTGCACAACTGAAGTTATCATGTAAGGAACAACTCCAAAATCATTAAAAAATCAGCTACTGGAATGAAAAGTCCAGCATTTTTCAATTCCAAAAGCTGACACTGCTAAGAAAGAATAGCAGTGGGTTTGGACAGGATAGAAAGAGCAATAATACAACTAAGGATAAAATGTTTCCTTTTCAATTAAAGACTAGAACTGAACAGAAATTGAAAAGCAGAGATATGTTGGGATTATGACCCCTGAAACTATGCATAGCTTAATGCCAGGCTCTGAATTGAGCTAATGCAGCCTCAAAGGGGCATTCCTCAGCTGGCTGGGGTTTAATGCAGCAAAGGGATTCCACAGGCATTAGTATTGATGAGAAGAGGAGGTTATAAAGCACGTGCTCTCTATGAGTAAAAAGGGTAATGAAATTATGCAGCCTCTTTCTTCCCCTGCCCTCAGCAGATCCTGCAGACTCATCATCAGTGCTTATGACACTGGGAATCCATCCAGGGCTCGGAATGCTGGGCTGGAACAGCCCACCCCTGTGGCTCAAGAGACATAGGATCTACACAATAGCAAACACCAACCTATTTCAAACAGAAGCTGACACTGGCCATTAGCTGTGGTATCTGAACCTCTGGAAAGTATGCCAAACTCACAGCTATAGCCATGGAATGACCACTGGGACACTAGAAAAAGATGAGCACCTGTACACAGCCCCATTATGCACAGGGTCTCCTAATGGGTTTCTCTACCTGCCCAGAAGAGCATGCAACATGATTTTCCACCCTGCCAATCAACCCAGGAGTCACATCTGTGACACGAGGGAGCCATTGCCTTGACCTTCCCTCACACAGAATAAAAAGAGTGCTTGTACTAAACATTAGGGAATAGGTTTGTGCTCTAACAGCTGATGGCAGCTGAGTTGCTGTGGTCACTCTCCTGCTGACCTTCTTTTATTCGTTATCCATAGTGCACATTTCCCAAAGACACAGATTAAGTTGGAAGTATACAGTTTATCACTGGAACAAAGATATGTGCTTAACCAGGATGCATTGAGCTTCACTTGAGAAAACATTACAAAGCTTGGGAAAAGATTCCAATACCTAGATGCCACAGGAAATCATAAATTATCCCAAAGTATAAATTACACCCTTTGCCTTTTATTAAGGATATGGTCCATAGTTATCCCAGGGACCCTCAACTCCCACCATAATGCACAGGCAAGCAGGACAAACCTTGGTCAACCTTCCCCTACTTGATCTTCCTTTCTTTGTTTTTTCCTATCTTGCCTTACTCTTCCTCACCTCGTTCCTATACCTTTTCCCTCCTCCATTTCTGGTGTTACTGTCTTTTCCTTGATTAATTCAATTCCTAGTTCCACGGTCCTAAGTCAAACACAGCTCTAATGAATCTATCCACTTGTCACAGCTTGTTTTGCCAAAAGATGAGCAAAAGGAGCCTGCTCCTTCCTGCACTTGCAAATAGCTCCAGAAGAGTTAAGCACAGGAAGAGATTCAAGGATACAGCCTCAGTAGAAATGACCATTTACCTCCTGACACAGCCTTGACTTGATGAGGAACCTGGTGCACACATGAGAGGACACGAGCTGCAGCTCAAACACATCTGCTGCCAGAATTTTCTTCATCAGACACGCACAGTCCTTTAAAGATTTCTGGTAGCATTTCTTACCAGCAGCAAGAGACATTCTACCATTTCCACCAAAGGGAAATATTACCTCAATGCTCACTGAAATAAAACCTGGACAAACGGTGAAAATTTGCTCCATTTTAACACTGGCTCATCAAAAAACTCCAAGCACATGATTCATTCTGCAGCTGATCCTCAAGAGCTCTGTCTCTCACTTCATGAGGACCTCAACTCACCCTAACAGGATGCCATCCCTGACCAGTATCCTGAGGACATTTCTATTCTGTTGGACAGACTAGAAGTTAACATGATTAGCCAAACTAAGAAAAAGCCATCTTTTCCAAGCCACAGTGCACGAGGATCATCCAGTGTTAAACCAGCACAGGAATAACACATGTGACTGCTGCTGCCACAGTGCATGGGGTAGAGAGTGCCCTGAAGGAAACCAGAGGGAAGGCAGAGCTACACACAGAGCTCCAGGCAGACTCTCCATGCAGTTTAAGTCTATCTGAACATCAGCAGTGATTAATTTAATCTTAGCAGGCAGTTTGAACATCCTTCTTCAGTTTTTAAGCCTGGGAATCTGAGAAACAACTGGATTAAGATGCTCAGTCTAAAGTTCCAGGGAAGTTCAGCCCCTGAACTTGCTAAATCCTCTGCTTGTCTGCCTTTTCCTTCATTGCCTTCCTGAAGAGGCTCAGCAGCTGTCACCCAACCATGAGCCTGTTTCTTTTAGATCCTGACTCCTCAGGGTTCAATACCAGGACACGGAGCAGCCAGCTCCTCACTCCAGTTCCAACTACAGACAACCATCTTGTTCTGCAGGTCCCGGACACTTCTTTGGCAAAAACAGACCATGCCCTTGTCTGACCTTTGATTTTCTATGCACAAAAATGCAGCTGGGATCCAGCCTCTATGAGATAAAGAGGGGAAAAAACATCCCCACCAGCTCCTTACCAGAGCAAGACAGCAGAATCCAGTTCTGTGCATCTGTACAGCAAATTCAATACAAAAGAATGTTCCACACATTGAGACAGACAAGTTACATGCAAATTTTCTATACACCAGCTGGCACTAAGGTTCCCAGAAACAGAGCATCAAAAGCTACTTCCTTCTCCTACCTCCTCTAGTTCCTAGACAAAAACTTCTTCCCAAAACAGTTTGTAGAATTTCATTTTATATAGGTTTGGCTTTCTTAATATGATGCAAAAAGATTCTGTTACTTGAAATTCCCATTTGCTCTGCCTAGATAATCAGAAGGAAGTTTTCCAGAATCACTCAGAAATGCCTTGTGGACGTGCCCAAGCAGACAGTCAAAGACAGGAGGCCTCAATCCAGTTTTCTGACAGCTTGGATCAAACAATTTGACATGAATGTGCCCACAGAAATCACCACAATGCACTGAGCAGACAACGATTAACAAACACTTCTGTTTCTGTTGGATTGCACTGGCTCCCTTAGAGCTTAGTGTTTCACTAAAACCAAAAAAGTAACAGGGCATTTTGGAGTTCCAGGTCATGGAAGCCTTTGATGCATCCTGTAGCTCCAGAGACCAAGTTTGATCCTGATATTTTCTTGCCTAAAAGTCAGACGTTACATCAGAAGCAAAGGTGACCCTGTGACTGTCGTGCTCTGGTCTATTGAAATGCACCTTCACGACGGAAGGTTTAACACGCTCCAACAGAAAATGTCAAAGCTTGACTAAATGTCAAGATACCATTACACTCTGAAACAGTCACTTTCTGAAAAATAGTTCCAAGCCAGATCAAGTTTTTAAATACATTTAGTGATACTGGACTGAAAAACAACCGAAATATATATATATTTAAATGGTACTGAAATACAGATTTTGACAAAAATTAAAATGACACTTTGCGATCCCCCAGCTATTTTACATCAGCCTCAATCTGATTTGCAATTCTTAAGTCTTAAGAAGATCATTGCAAATTACAGACCAGATGCTGATTAGGTTATCTAGTGCACTATAAATTAAAATAAAGCAATAGAAGTTGACATCCAAAAACTGCCAAACTTAAATCTCCCAAGCAGGAAAGCAATGAAAACTAAAGTAGGAGCTCCTGAAAAAAGTGCTACTGTCATAGTTTGAAAGCTAATACAATAACCCCAACAACTGGATGTGTAATCACATAATTTGTGCAAAACAACCATTATTTTGCACTATTTATAATCACAGGTAAAATATGATGCATTTAGGGACCTGCCATTCTCCCCCAGATCACAAACTTCCTTGATAGCTGGTTGGATTTATTTCTCCCACAACTCTGACTTTGAATTCTTTATTCTCACAAACAGCAGGTGTTGAGCAGACGAAAGGAACCTGCTATTTGTAGCTTCTAAGTAAGAGGGGAAGAAGAAGAAACAAATGTTTCACCTGCTTCCTCCTGTGGATCTCAATCTGTGAAGTTTCAAGGCTGATTCTCTTCCTATCCAACTCTCCTGGCTAAAATTACCTGTTAGGAGAATTATCAAGTTTCCTCTGTTCCCTCCCTATTCTGAATTTTACTAGAGAAGGAATATGACTTTCAGCTATAATTTAAGCAGCACATTATTTCCAGCATTTTAAAAAGACCAGAGTTTTACTAGTGGCATCACAAGGGAGCTGATATTTTCTATTTCTCTCTTCCTGAGCTCCTAATGGAACAGCAGGAGGCAAAGTCAGTGTTTAGGCCATAGAATAAGCCATAAATGCCAAAAGGGTAAACATTCAGGGGAATGCTTCCCAGAGACCACCGAGTAGAAATCTTCAGAACAAATCAATGCACTTTAAGTAATCAATTCTACTTCTACAATTGCTTCTATTCCCTATTAAAGTGTCCAAAGGCTAAAATTACTCTCATATTCTGCAATTCACAATGCAACAAACAAATATTGATGCTTCAGTCTGTGATTTGTGGGCTTTTAAGGTAATGGAAATCAGACTGAGTTGCCCTGTGCCAAAGAAAAGGCTTACATCTTAGTTTTCAAAATGATGAAAACTATTGTTCATTTTGCTACGGAAGACATTTTCCTTGTCTCATCTAAACAGGGCTTTGCATTCAGGAATCCAGAAGAGGAGCTGACATATCCTTTTGGCACAGCTTCCCTAACATGCTGTAAAATCAAATGTCATCCCTAATGCAAGTTCCCAGGTGCAACATATACCCTCATTGTGAGTGCAGCGGGAAGATGGATGAGCAGAAGGTGGCAACAGAGCACCAGATCTAGATCCATGTACACTTTACTCCCAATTAGATGCTCACTCTCACCACAGCACACACACTGTGTGCAAGCTGTGTTATCTCCACTGAAAACCCAACATGATACAGGTGTGATTTTTTTTTTATGGCTGCATTACCCCTGGGTAAAAGCAAAGGTAAAAAGTCTACTTTTCTCCTCAGGTAGAGGACATAATTACAAGACTTCCATAAGCACTTCAGTGTGCTGCCTGCATCTATTGGAAAATTACAGGAAAAGGAGGGTTGTGTAGTTTGTAAAAAAAAAGTTATTATAAACCTATGTACCTCCTCCAGATGAAAAGCTAAATTATAAACACTCATCTTAAAGCTAGAGTGGAAAAGCGTAGTTACATTTTATACAATAATATTCCCCTTCATTTCTGAAAAATCATCTCTTGAGCACTGGGGGAAAGTGTATGGAAAACGTCCTCCTACTCTTTCCAAGATTAAGAATACTTCAGTGTAACACTTCACTGTTAACCAGGTAAGCACGAGAAATCTGACTCATCTGGAGTTTGTAGTTAAGCCTTTAAGTTTCAGTCAGAAAGTCACATTTCATACAGATTTGTAGAGACTTCCCAAATACACAACGACTATCTGAAATGCTCTTTTCCGTTATAAGCATGTAGCAGGGATAGAGGAAGGCAAAGACCTCCCTCTTTCGGCCAAAGGGAGGCGAAGCAGGCACACACTGCCTTTACAAGAGATGTTAAGGCAAATAGGATTGGACTTATTTCCACACATTTCTGATAGAGACAAATAAAACAGGATAAAACAGTGAGGGGGAAAAAATTTTACTCTTCTCTCATGTGCAATATTCCCAAGTTACCACATTTAATATGGCAAGTAAAGACTGATCTTCATGCACCACAGAAAGCAGATTTTCTCAAGTTTGACATGACATTATTATTATTTTGAAGCTCTACATAGGTTTTCTGATTTCAAATCTCTTGAGATAAAGATGTTTCTTAACATGAACATGGCAGTATAACAGATTTTGTTCCTGCCCTGCCTTTCCTTGCTGGAGCCCAGCAGGCAGCAGTACCTGCCCAAGATGCTGCCCACGGCTGGACACCAGCCCCAGCCCTTCAGGGTTTGAAATGGCCCCATCTGCCCCAATAAACCACACAAAATTAAAGCCCACAGAACCATGCTGACTAGCAATTATTTGGGTTTAAGAGTTAATGTTACAGGTAGCTAGAGCTGAAACCCCAGGAGTGTGCGGCCAAATTGCACATTTACATATTCCCTCTCGCACACACACGGGTGCTCCACGGCAACAGCATCACTCAGGAGTGGGGTATGTGAAAGCAGCCCGATGAAAAAGGGGCTGTGGTTGAACCTCCCACCTCAACAACGAACAGAGGAGAACCGAGAAGCAAAACATGAGGGCAAGTGTCCCTGGCTCAATAAGCAGCCCCCACGGCCAGGACTGGCAGGTCTCCGTGCCCCGTCAATCACCTGAGCTGGAAGCTGATACCCAGCAGGCAGACAGGAGTCTCCCTCCGTGTCTGTGCAGTGATTAAAACGTGCTAAGTAACAATTCCTGGCCGCAGCTCCCATGGGCTGGGGCTGTATCTCACCCACTACTGCCGCCTGGGGAGTCGGGTGAATACCGAGCTATAAATAAAGCCACGGATTTGGTCACTGCTCACCCACCGCTAAAAGGATCCCGGGAGCAAACCCTTTGCCAGACACACGATTTTCTCTATCACTGCAAAAAATCAGGTTTTAAAACACCAACAAAACGAAGCAAATGGCAATAGTAAAGATATCTGACATCCTAAAAAGCCTTCCAGACTTAAACACACCATCAAAAGTTGCAAAGAGAACAAAATTGGGATTTCAAATGATTTAATATTCTAGTGCAGCTGCCTCATGTACCTGAGAACAATCTCTAAAAAGATTTTATCAACTGACCCATTTAAATGCCATGATAAGAAACACAGAACAAGCAGCAGTGGGAAAATGAATATACAGAAAAACCATAGTTAGGTACTCACACGTTCTGCCAAAATAGTAAAGAAATCTCTCTCAGCAGCTATAATTTCAGGGGTTTTTAGCGTAGAAATTGTCTGATAAACACCCTTTCTCCACTAAGATTAAGGAATTAAAAAAATAAATCATGGCACAATGATCCCCTCAGCAGCAATTAAGAAAATTATTAGTAGACACTTTCTGAATGAGTCTGCTTTGCTTAAATACTAACCACTTTTTGTTGCTGAGCCAAAAGAAGCAACTCAAGTGTAACACAGGAAACAAACTGTTAACTACATATTGGATATTCTTTTAAAACAACTTAAAAAGGTGAGCTACATAACAGAGCAACCAACACTTAAAATGTCTTAATTATCAGTGTTTTTAAATAACTGTGCTTCACTGCTGTCCCAGCTACAGCTTCCTGACTGGTTCACAGATAAAGAAAATTACTTCAGTGCTATTTCTTGCCCTGGCTTGTCGCCTGGGTTAGTGACAACATGACATGGTCCCCACTCTGCAGCAGGCTGGCAGGGAACCATCATTCCCATTTAACCTTCATTCCATAACACTGGCCTTTGTTGGAGAAATGCTGCCCTTCAGTCCTGTATAAATAATTTTGCTTCCCCTGGAAACTGGGATTTGGGCATGCTTTGGGCTTTAACTGCTTCTTACACGCTATAACTACATTAACATGGGACTTTAGTTGAGGGAAATGATGAGTAAGATACAGTTTGTTCTTTGGTGGTTGGCAAATATAAAGTACATTAAACAGTACAAACTAATTAAGCTTTTTCATTCAGTTTAAAGAAATGTATTAAGGACACTTGGTTTTAAAAAAAATAAAAGTTAATAACTCCTAAACATTGGTTTTTCTTAATTCTTTGTGGCCATGCCTCTCAGTAAGTTAAAAGTGACTGACAGGTCACAAAAATAGTCACATACTTAAAAATAAGCTTAACAATCATCAACCACACACCTCCCAAACCTTGGAAAACATCATTTTCAAGCTGATTTTATCCCAATGACGTAACAGAAAACCATAACTGATATATATGTTTGGAGAGAGCAGCTCAGATTTGAGACAATATTCCCAAAGACTTATGAGTTTTGAAGGAATAGTAAGCAATGGAAGAGTCACTGTGGTGCTTAAATAAATATCTGGACTTGTATTTTATGCAAAGGTACTGTCACTTATGACTCAAATTCAACTGCTGTTAATATACAGATCCCTTTTGGCAGTATTTATGTTAAGAGCAATAGAAAATAGCACTATGATGTGCTGATCTATTTACACATCAATTCAGCTCTCTGCATTGTTATAATTTCACCCACTTGCAATTAAAGTAGAAATTGTATAAAGAACAGCAAAACATTTTCTTTAAAGTCTCTGAGTGGGACTAGATAAACCAGAGTAACTTCTTACACCAATAGCTGGTACTGCTGAGGTGCAGAGAGCAACACTTGTAGACTGTCCAGTGATTTATGGTTTCAGGCATGTTGCTTCTTCTTATACCAGATTTAAAACCCTTCCAGTGCTTGGCATCTATCTCAGGCTGACAGTCTAGGCCCATAAAAAAACTGTGTGTGCAGTTATTTTAAGAAAATTCTTACCACCCTTTTGCTGAAAACCTGTAGAATATTCGTGCTTTGGAGCACAGCCTTAAAAATCTGGCTGCTGTATCAGGGATAAATAGGCTTTGTGCTATCCCCAAGAGAATTCATCCAAAACTGAACAAGCCACAAACATCCATAAGCACAGCTTACAGTGAATGTTACAGCACCTTAAAGCCCAGATGTGTCCTGGTGCTCCCAGGTGTACTGTGAGGAGGGAAATAAGGTGGGATATACTGCTGAGCAGCCCTACCTCAGCAGGGACCTACCCAAAGGGAACTGACTCCATGGAATAAGGCCAAATAAGGCCCATTTTTGATGATTTTTCTAATTTTCTATATTTTAACAAAGTTACTTTAAAACCAGGGAAGCACAAAAAAATAGAAAACAAAAAAATTCATTATCAATGTTTGAAATGAAAGACAGTAACAACACAGAATGCCAAAAATAAGAAAATCAAGTACATTAATTTCTTGTATTATGGAATCAATAGTGGCTTTTTCACAAAACTCCTGCATCACTCAGCACACAAAATGGATGGAGCTTCCTATTTTATCTTCTCTTTTTAAACCCAGCTGTGACTACACTTATTCATTTCCTGATGGCTTCCTTTGGAAAGCTAATATTTTATAAATAAAGCCATACTTAGGATAACAAGAGAACTGACAAGACAAACAGTCAAGCACTGCCAAGACACAAATGCCTCATCATTTGGATAAAGATTCCTGTCTTTGGTACATGGTATTCTCTTTTTAAAGTGTTTTGGGTTTGTTCTTGACCATATGCCTGTATTCAAAATAATATTTCAACTGTAGAAATAGCTATTCATATTCTGTAATATGATTACTTTCCTCTTTAAACCTTGGATTTCCTCTCCCTGAACCTAAGAACACGTCCCATATTCTAGGAGAGCAGAATTTGTGTGTCCCAGTCCAGCAGCCAGAACAGAGGTGGTGGCAGGAATTTCCCTGGGGGAAGAGGTTACCTCAGCTCAAGGAGGGACAATTTTGTGAAAGAAAAAACCACTGAGTGTTATTAAATCACAGAGACAATATCCAGCTCAGGAAATCCTGCTCCAAAAACAGCTGGAGGCCAGGAGATTATTTAGGGGAAGTATCTGATATGCTTGCCCTGTTCCTATTCTTCCCCAAGAACCAGGCTGCAGATATTGTTGAGGAGAAAACACTGAGAAACAGACCCTCAGGTTAGGTCTTGAAGTGCAGGTTTTATGGATGACAAGTGAGGTTTGGATCTGAATGTCCAGACAAAGTTTATTTCATTGCAGGTTTCCAGCCCGTCTGAAGGCAGGCAACAGTTCATTAATTAAAGGCATATTTATGGTTTCAAGACTATCAGCAAAGTAATTTTTAAAATACCATTTAACAATGTTGAAAGAGGATTGAGAATTAAGTGTTTTTTAAGATTTTGGCCACCATAGAACTCAATCTTCAGCCAGACAAACTGATGTAGTTATGAGAAGATACAGAGCAACTGGCAGCTCCCAGCTAACCTTCCTAACAGTGGGATATAAACAAACCTTATTAACCTTTTTCTTAGCAGGAGGATCCTTTCTTCTTTCTCCTCCCCTGCAAACACCCCCTCTGTTCTGCCTTCCTTGGGAAGTCTCTGTTGTTCTGCTTCCGATACATTTTAGAACATGTATCCAACCTTGAATATTATGTATAGAGGATCCTACATCAGTCTTTTGCCTCAGTATTGTTCCAATTCTTAAAGAAAATTCAGGTTTTCCAGCTGCTACTCCATTTTAAATTTTGGAAGCCTAGTGGATCAGTCCAGAAACCACAAAGAGCTTTCCTCGAACAGCTAATGAATGTGGATCCCAGCAGCTCCTTCCACTGCACGTTGCCTCACATTCACCCCCAAGCAATTCCTCCAGTCAGAAGGTGCAGCTGAAGGATCTCTGCAACTCCATAACCACCAATCTCAGCTTTACAGCATTCCAAAGGCCATGCTTAGCAGTTTTGATTTCATTCTACTCTTTGCATTTGCTTAAAAATCTCTTCTACAACAAACTGCAAACAGACTCTTTAGAGTCTGTACCAAATTCCCATCTCAAAAATGGCTGTTTATGTCCAAGGAAAAGAGCTAAATGTAGCAGAAAGTGTCTATTGCCTACCCTGGCAGGGTTTTATCCAGGGGCCTTGAGCTTTTAGTTCAGCTACATCAGCTGACTCACCTCAGAGAATTTTTAAGCTTATTAACGTTTGCTAATCTCAAATCATGAACATGGACTTTGTTTTACTTAGCATACACTTACACACTCTACACCCACTCACATGCATATATACTTATACACATGCACACACTCTGATATTTTCTTTTCATTAGAAATGTTTGGGGAGAACACTGACTGCACTGTCAGCTTTGAAACACACAGCTTCCTCCCTGTCATCTTATGACCATTTTAGTTAATATAATTACCATTACAGCAGAACATAATTTGTTCTCATGGCTACAAATTCATGAGACAAACTGCTGTGATGCTACAGTCTGATCAAAATAAAAGCAGGCAGCAAAGCAGCACAACTTTCACCAGCTTCTTCAGCTGAAAGGCTCAAGTACAGAAGGGAAATCAAAACCACTTCTTCTACCTTTGGGTTCCCACCTCTGCAGCCATGCAGCCTTTGCACCAGAGATGTTACAGACACGGATGGCTGTGAAAACTACAGAGCAGGTTTACAGTGTTTTTTAAATATATACAACACACACCAGGCTTTTTCCTCCTTCCCAGAGAAACCTGGACAACAGTTTTTTGGGGGGAGTACACAGATGGCTTACCTGGACATTGAAAGTTCATTAAAAGCTTTGCATTCCTAACCTAAGGTATATGTGGGGGGGAAGATTTTGTTACCTCAGCTTGTTCACTTTTAATAGACGAAAAAAATTGGGGGTATTATCATTTTTTAATTATTATTTCATTCCATTGTAGAATAGCCTAGGGAAGCAAATTATTTCTGAGAACAGATGTATTAACTACATGCCACTAATACTTTAAAAAGCAAAAAACCCAGGCCTATCCATTACAGGAAAATGAGTGACAAGACTGACCTGGTTTGGCCTCAACGGTGTCTGTGGAAAACTTTCTACCATTAACACTTGTATTGAACACAAATCTCACTTCCAATGGATTTCCTATTGACTCTTGAAATAGAGCCAATGAAACTAATATTCAGAGAGAGCAGAGCATGCATGAAACACTCAGGCTGACACAAGATTAGACATACATTTTTAAGAGGCACTTAAAGAATTAGGAGTGAAAATTCTGCTGTACACAAACACACTTAGAAGTAGGCACAAGCTCAAAAGGATGACATTCAACACTCCCAAGTCTTCAGTGGTGTTTGAAACCCTGGCAAGGATGTGTACCTTGGCCCATCTTCAACCTCTACCTGTGCCAGAAATAGCACTGGAACAGGGATGGAGAAAAGTAAAAGCAACAATATTCTGCATTTATGTCTTATCTGAGATTGTCTGAAACATTGAAACCAAGAGAATATCTTTAAAAGCAGCTCTGCAAAGTGGCCAGGCCTGTTTTCATCTCTCCTGGCACAATTAACAAACTGCAAAAGCTGCATTAGAATGAAGTGTTTTCTGAACAAATGCTTATAAACAGAATGCAAGAAGTTTGTCTGGCTGATAAAAACTACCCATTCTGTCACTGGAGAAACAATGTCCTTTTGTCTGCCATGCTTGCGATAAAATAAAACAAGTAAGATTTTTGGCAGAAAGGCTAATACAGACTAAAAAATTTGGCAGCCAACCTGTTGCTCTTTGCAGTCAATGCTTCACATGCCAGGTTTTACTTTTTGTCTGGAAAATAAGCCGTGGAAAAGCTCAGGACCATGTGAGACATTTCCTCAGGATTTAGACTTTGGGCTCTGTTTTAAACAAAGCAAAGTCACCTTGGGAGACTTTAGCCTATTTGAAGTAGCTTCTTCCTTCTATTTTTATGCCCAGGGCAAAAGACAAGGAAAAAATCCAAATCAGACAAGAAGAAGCCACCAAAGGGCCACATACAATCTGCTTCTTAAACCATGACTGCTTCAAGCAAGAGCTGCTTTCCACACTCATTTCCTTCCCAGCCACTAAAGTGGAAGCAGTTTTCAAGCATGGCTACACAATCTCTGAGAGCAGAGAATTCTGAGTCACGGTGCAGCATTCAGCCCTTGGCCAGAGCATCTCGCCTCCCACTCCTTCTGAAGGCAGTCTAGCTACAGACTAGTGCTGGACACTGGAATTATCCTCCCTGCCTTTACGGCCCATTAGCTCCAATTGCTGGTGGAGCAGAGTCTGTCCTCACTTGGATTTAGCTCAGCTGCTAATTGCCCCAGTATCTGAATGCATTCCATGTGTGGAAATCAATAGCAAACCTGAAATACTTTTAAGTCCTCATAGAGACTCTGGAATTTCTCCCATTTCATAATCACTGACCTCAAGAAGATAAAAAGAAAATAACCATGACTCTTCTGTGCTCATTATGGTTATCATAAGAAAAAAGCTTTTCCTTGCTTTTTGTAGTAAAAGGGAAGATCATGAGACATGAAATTCTTCATGAAGAAAATGAGCCCCTTACAAAGAGGCAAAAAGCAGTGCAAATGTACCACATACCATTCCACTCTTGTTTTGAAGGAACAGCCTAAAGTCAAAGGGTAATTTATTCATTATGCCCATTTAAATTTTCATGTCCCCTTAGGCTGCCAACAAAAACACCAGTTAATGTGAAATGCAATCCTGGAGGTTTTTTTCCAGATGTAGATATCTGTTCCTTAGAAAATCCAAACAGGCAGACAAGAGACACAACTTAAAATGATTATATATCCAGAGAGAATTTAAAGATATGTTTGCATGTACAGCATTTCTGACACTGATCTCAAAGATGCAGTTTCACTTTTAATGTACCTCAGGATGAAAGATCCTAATGTGCTGCATCCATTGTTTTAAAGAAGGAAAATATTATAAAGGTGCAGACATAAGAGCCTTCTGACAGTTCTAAAACTTCCATTGCTCACTAGAAAACAATCTTAATACAAGCACACACGTCCTCCACTTACAGCCTTTTCCATTACTATGACAATAAAGTTATCCAAAGGAAAATGCCACTACCAGAGTGTGGGACACAGTCAAACAGCCAAGAACTCAGAATCTGCTTGGGTTAAACAACAACTCGGGCTCAAGAATATTTGGTAAGTAGATCAACTGTTCAAGGTCTGGAAAAACAAGTTTCCTTTCTTTGGACAACTTCTTTACCTACATGTCACCACTACTTGGTGATGATGAGTACCAGTCCTTACAAAAATAAAATCACTTTTAAATGCTTACTGGCATCAATATGAGCAGTACACTGGCAAGCTACAGAATTTGTCAGGTGTTTCAAAAACCAAAGAGACACAGCAAACACACAGTCTAAATCACAAGACACAATAAATATCTGATAGATGGCAGATCTATCAGATCTTGCCAGTCATTTACTATTCAGAGTTTTTTGGTTCTCAAGTACTAAAAAGAGAAGGGAATGATATTAAGAGACTCCTGGCAAGTTCTCTTGTGAAGTTGGATGTTCAACCCCCCACCAGACACCTCAATTTTCAAAGGAAAAATTACTGCTTCTCTCAGCATTTTATCAGGTTCTGCGCAATTGCCCCAGTTCAGGATCACCAGTAAGAAAAAATGTGGCTGTTTACAGCTGAACCAGAGACAAAAAAGGAAAGAATGGATGATGCCTGTCCTGCTGCCCAGCTCTATAGAAAGCTGAGGACACCAGGTGCCCAAAAATGCATAAGCATCTTTTATCAAAAGCTTGAAGAACAAAAGACATAGCAGCATTTCCCTGCTGCATAGCAGCAACCAAAGGCAAATACTTGTCACTTGTTACCCACCAAAGGCAAACAAACACATTTTCATCTGGGATATAAAAACAGATATAAGCACAGAGGTTTGATTACCTAGTCCTTAGTATATTGGAAAAAAGAGAACACCTACTTCTGGAGAAATCCATGTGAATGCAGTCCATGTTTCCACTGGTACCTCCATGGTCATGCAGGCTAGAAACTGGTGATGTTAAAAGGCAAGGCAAAATTCCCAGAGAATCTGAAGGCTTAGAGGATTTTGACCTACCTTTGTGAATCCCTGACTTTAGCATGTTGTTTGGGGTTTATCTGAATTAACTGACAACATGACACTGAGATGGTAAAGTCCTTTATTGACAGCTCAGACTTGCACATATGGCTCAGCAGACAGAAATGTAATGTGCCAACTAAAAATAAAGAAACTAAAAAGAGAATCTATACTTCAATAATCAATATTGCTAAAGATGGTGATGATGTAGCTCACAGAGCAATGCGTGGTTTACTGAGATGACCTCTGAAAACTTACCAAGGCATAATATTATTATTCCCATAAAAAAATAAAGGAATTTTGTATTTCTCAGCAGCAGAGTCTCTGCTGGCTTCTGATAGAAGGTGCATAATTACAGCAAAGGAATAACAACCCACTGCTGATGATCATTAAGACAGACAGGACACGACATGTTTCCAAGAGAAAGCTTCTAGTTATGTTTCAGAGACCTGATAAGATGTCAAATGTAATAAACTAAATTGCCTGAAACAAATCACTCTAATTTCATCTTTTGATACCATTATATCTGTTTCCCCACAACGTAACCTAGTGGAGCCCATGGGACATAAATGTATCCAGGACCAACCTGAATTCATTTTACACTCAGCAAATACATGAGGCATTCAGTAACCATTGCACCAGATCTAATATTGTTGCTTGCTATATAAAACTAGTGCACCAGTAACTAATGTTGATTTTATACAAATTTTTATCAGTTCCAAGTAACCAGGGGTTATTGGTGCTCAGAACTCCATGTGCAGAAGGCAGTGACTGTACTGCACTGTGGGTTCCTCCTTCATTCCCAAATTTCTGCAAGTTTTTCCTCCCCTTCTTAATGGAAGGGTTTTTTTAAATGTCTAGCTCCTCAAATTAAAAAAAAAAAAAAAAGAGCCAACAAACTCCAGAGTGGCCACAAGTGGCAGCATTTTGTTTTAATGTTAGCCAAGAACTTTCTCTTTTCAAAGTCTAAAATGATGCTGTGGAATTCTCTGGGGAATAGAAAAGACCTTTTAGTTCCCACAGAGGCACTTATTCACAGATCAAAAGCAGAACTTGTACACATTGATATGTTTGTGCTTCTGTTCACAAAGACCTGTGAGACAGTAAAACTGCAGCAAGCTTCAGGAGAGAAACAAACTGACTGGTTTTCTTGCTTGGCTGCAACACACTTATACCCCAGCTTTCAAAATACTTCCTATTTAAAATGCAAATCAGAACTATTAAGTGGAACTAAAGCTTCAGTTGGACAGATTTGATCTTAAACTGAAACTCAGCTAAATCAGCTTCAGATGAGGCTTTATTTCTCCATGACATTTCTTTGTCAGCAAAATCCCAGTGCAGACAAAGGAAAATCAGGAAAAACAGCAGAGAAAGATCAAGTAGTTACATGCAGCCAATAGTGGAAAGTCTACAAAAGGCAAAACCAGAATTTTTTCAGCCGAAAATCTTGTCAGAGAATATTTAATTTTTGTGTCCAGTATAGTCTGGGGTTTTTAACTCAAAATTGCTGGAAGGAGAACAGATAACAATCCATTAGACTCCATAATCTTTTCAGAAGTAGCAAATTCAGGGATAAATCTCAGTTCTGCCTCACTGAAATCAGAACTTGCATCTATCCCCAGACATTTCCTAATCAATAGGTCCATCTCCCTCTTTGCACCCTTCTGTCAAAAAGATTAAGTATAACTTTCACTCTCATGAAAATAATTAGGAAACACTGACATTTTTGTAAGCCAGAATCCTCTTCCTTTAACCAGCCTTCATGAGGATTCTTCCAAACAGCCTTGCATTACCATCCCTAATTGGTATTAACAGGAATTGCTCTCTGTAACCATCCCTCTCCCATCAGCCTACACTCTCCTGGGGGATTTCACAGACAGCAACATGACAACAAACATTCTACAAAATTATAATCGATTATCACTGAAGTGAAAAAAATAATCAGTAGGAGAGGTATTGCAAAAGAAATATAGCTGGGGTTCCTTTGATGCTTCTGTGTGGGTGTCACCAGCAGATGCTCCAGCATTTTGTTCACAGCATATTTACAGACATCATTTCCCAAAGCAAGATAAGGCCTCACATACCTCCATATCCATCTGGCTGCAAGGAAGGAGCTGTTCAGGGATCAAATCTGGGTTTAGCTTCCTCAGAGTTACTTAGTGGTATCATGTCTTAGAAATCAGATGCAATGCATCTGTCACTTTATAATCAGCATGTAAAACAGACTTTCCAGTGATCACCAGTGCAAAAAGAGATTTCAAGAATGACACTTGAATATTTCACTCATCATCACCATCATATTATTATTTCTATTTATATAGTGAGTAAAATAATTTTAGTCAACTACCTAGACCCGGGTTCTTTAATTTTTCTGACAAGACAATCTCAATAGAGCAAAAGAAAAAAATAAAAGGAGGAAAATACTCATTAAATATGTACTCAAATTAATTAATTGCACATTTCTTATTGAATCTAAATTGAAATACCTTTTGCAACATGCTGGCCATTTAAATGTCAATTCTTCATGTCCCTTTTGGTTACTTACCTAAAAAAAAAAAACAAACCAGGAAAAAATACGTTAATTTTCCACGTTCTCAGATGTATCATGAATACACACCTTGCCCTCCACCGCTCCCCAGTAAGTTTTCAGTGGTTATAACTTAGGCAAGACAATTAGGATAATGGGGTTTGGTTGTTATATTAGTTTAGATGACATGTTCCCACTTTACCTCAGTTAAGCATTCAGTAATTGAATTCAAGACCTTTTTACTTATTATTGCTTTTTTTCTCCATAGTACATGATTTCTAAATAAAAGCTACTTGATGCCCTCCATAACTTGATTTTCATATTCTGTGTATTTACTCTGGCAAAAGTCATAATTGCAGTCACAGTAATGGAAATATAAAACATATGTGGAAATATAAAACCCAATGTGGTCTTCAGGACAGACATTTGTGCAACTTCTTAACAGCTACTGGCAAAACATATTTTGGGCAGACAGAGCACAGTGTTATACCCAAAATCATAACAGAACTGCATCTTCCAGTTAGGAACAGCAAGGGCAGCATGTACAAAACAGGCTCACCATTCTCTTCCACAGAAACATGGAGTTTCCAACATCATACACTGCATCTGTTTTCTGCAAATCCTTTCTAAACCTGAACAGCAGGCAGGTGTGAGTTCAGAACTTGCTAGAGGTTCTGCCCCCTCCTTTTCACTCCCAAGCTCTTGTGTAGGAGCTGAGCAGCCAGATGGAAAACCCTCTGGCTCAGCCTGGCAGCAGCTCACAGGTGCCCAGCAGGACTATGCAGCCTCCACACCCAAACCTGGGTGATGGCACTGCCCTTGCCCATAACCCACACAGGAGGCTGGGCTACAACCACACGTGTCAGGATCTGCCAGTCTCAAGTGAATCTCAGCTCCTGTTGCTCCCACCCACACATCGTCCAGCACTCTTCTGGGACTGAGCTGCATTTGTCCTGATTGCCTTTCTATACTCAAGATAATTTTAGCAGTTTACAATACATCCTATAAATGGTAAGACAGACTTCAATGGTCCTTAAGCACCAAAACTACATCCTAAAAGAAAGAAAACCACTTCACATTTCATCCATGCCACCACTTTTGCCATATGCCAGTTTTTCAGATGTTTTCTTAACCAATGTAAGGTATAAAAAATGCAGGTGAAACCCTTAACAACTAAATACCTTTTGTATTCAGTAAAGAACTTGTCTGAATTTCTTTAAACCTCTTATTTTCCAGCTTTAAGCTTGCCCAAGCTTTCTGACAAATTTCAGATGGAAATATCACTTATTCCCATAATGTGCTCACACTGAACAGAGTGTACAGGCTCAACATTCACTCTGCCTGCATGCAACTAACTTTATTTTAGACTGAATTTTAAATCCCTGCCAAATTCAGACATCTCCTGCACAAGTTCTGCTGCTTCCACCTCCTGTCAGCCTACTCCATGATGCCTCTGAATGAACCTTTTTTTTTTTTTTTTTTTAAACTGGCAACTCTCTTATTATCCTCTTCTTTCAAAGCAGCACATTTTGGTCCTCCAGTCCCCATGCACTCACATGTTCAGCCTTTTTCAAGGGCAGGGTAAGTGCCAGCTACAGTTCAGACCTCTCTGGGATATGAACCCATTTCAGAATAACACCATGGTGCTTTAGTTACAGGAGGTACTAAGCTGGGTTCAACATGTACTACTACAGATTTTTGTCCTTAAAATGACAACTCAAGGTACAATTGCAATCTGACTAGAATTATCTGATGAATCATGCTCGTTGTCAGGTTCGGTTCATTTTCCTCCCTTTCCCTCTTAAGGGGAAGCATAATTTTCAAGGTTAAAGAGGAAACAAATTGATTCTGTTGATCACAGGCAGTCTCATGGCTAGTTTTCCTGCAGTAGTTAGTAATGATTACCCACATACCCATTCCACAGGGAATTGTGAGTTATAATCAAAACTTGACTGATTTTATTTCAGTGCCTGCTTTAAAATTCAAGAAGCTGGGAGGGTTCCCCACAACAAGTACATATTAAACTTCAAGTACTACAGTTAAAGCTTATTTCTGAGGAAAAATACCTTTGTGCTTTGCCATTTAACAGGTGTTACACTGATCCATTTGCCCAGGACTTATAACATAAAAGCCAAAATGAAAACAAGTGTTCCTTGGTGTTCCTTAAGATCAACCAGCAGGAACACACATCCTTCTGCTGTCCTTTGCCAATCTAGATGGGATCACAGCCTTTCACTCAACTGACGTGTGTATTTCTCTTTTATCATGAAAACAATGACCAGACAGACTTCAAATGAGGTGACTCATTGGCAGATAATGAATTCCATTCCATTTCTTCCACGTAACAGTCTCCATTTTGCACCTTTGCCACCCAAGGCATCTCAGGCTGTACTGAGTCAGGAACCATGAAGTAAAAGCTGTTCAGACTTCATTTGGCATCCCAAACAATTCCTTCCAGAAATACCCAGTAGCAGGTGCCATAGCACCACCTTTATCCATGCAACCCTAAGCCACACCTTCTTCCAGCTTTAGAGGGGGACAAGGATACAATAGTTGCTGTCAATCAGGGAGCAAATCTGTCTAACATTTAAACATTGTGCTTCCCGTGAAATAGGATTAAAGCTAATGGATGAAGCTGTCTCCTGTCTGCCTAACAAAAGAAATGATCCTGCAAACTCTGACCAGAATTGTATTAACTACCAATTACAGACATAAATATAGCTATGAGACTGAAATCATATTTTTCCTGCTGCTGCAGAGGACTTGAAATTAAAATAGTTCCATCCAATCAATATACAGCCATCTGCTCTGCAAAATGCTGACAAATCTCCTTCCTTCAGGATCTTTGTGTCCCCCAAATTAGATGAAGAAATTGCCTTACCTTCCAAGAGTCAGCAGAGGCTGGTAAAGTTCTTCTGTCTTACACTGATGCCTGGTAAGTGCTATGGCTCATCCTACATCCACCCAATAACTGTGTTCTTTGATTTCCATGCCAGCTTCTTGCATCTGCTTAGAGTGCCTCATGCAAGAAGCCAACACTGTGGCTTGCTTTTAAAAAGTCACTTCAAAAAGCCATTAACACAGAGCAAGCTGAAAGCCAAATCAACAGCCTACAAGAAGACAGAGTCATTTTATTTAGAGACTGAATGGATGGTCCTTGGTGGAATTGTATGGGGGACTTTTCTTATAGGCATCAAATGCATAGGGGTAAGGGTGCATTAGCTGACAGAACCTTTGCTTCATATTTTCAAACAAAGCCATAGCCAGGCAGATTTAAGTGAGCACAGCTCAGTTTTTAGAGCACTTGCAGTGGTTCAAATCCATACCTGGCTACCAGTTCTAACATAAAAAGTAAAATATTAAACCCTACAGAGCAGTAAACATTGAATATAAATCTCAATTTGTATCCTGAGACTACTATACATTGTTTAAAATGTTAAAGAAAATTAATGTATTTTTCTGCTCAAGCACTTTCAAACCAACTGCCCTGCATCTTCTCTTCAAGAGCTCCAGAGTGAGCTTCTGATCTGCAGCAAATGCTCTGGTCATGCTGGCCATGCACCCATTCCCTGGGCTCAAGGAGAAGGGAACAAAGCTGCCTTTGTGCACGTTCCCTGGATGGCAGCAAGAGCTCAGGCACAGATGCAATACCAGCAGTGACAGTGCCAATCACAGTGTGCCCAACCATTAAAGCACTGACCCTTTACTGTGACAGGCTTTCTGAGTTCAAAGTCCATCTCAAGATTATCAGTTTAAAAAAACCCTCCCAAAAATTGCTCATGTCTAAGTGGAACTTTAACATTTCAGAGCCCACTTCTGCAAACTCTTTGAAGCCATCAGTGCTATTTGTAAGGCTAGCAACTCTGTCAAAACAGTAATTTATTCTCTCGTCCTCCTAAGCCTAAGGAGCACTAAAGGGATTTTAATAGGTTTTGAATAGTTTAAATCCACTGTGCTCTTGCAGATGTTCTATGTTAACAGCACATTCATGGTCTTGCAAATTCTAATTAAATCTCGGGGTTGGGGTAGCAACTCAATATACCTTTTTATACATATACACACTACCTACATAATGCTATAATGCAGTATTTTGTATTTGGCTTCATTTACTGTCATTACAGCAATCTTCTTAAAAGCACTAAAGTGCAAGACTAATATCTGGATCCCAGCTACCTCTGAAGTCAATCTAGGCGTTAGCAGCAAAGCAATCTATTCAATCCTTTAGGGAAAGGGAGATAGCTAATAAGTAATGGAAATTCAGCCAAAGGAAGATCTCCACAAAGCTACCCAGGCACAAAAGATGGGGCAGTAAAAATGTGTAGTGCTGAAAAACTGCATCTTCCTCCCTACCCTGCTGCAGCTCTGATCCCACATGCTGGCTTCCAGGCTGAGGGGGAAGCAGCAGCTGGCACGAGGCCAACAGCAGCACCTGAGCTGTCAGGTCAGAACACAAATCCCACACAGGGAGGATTCAGCAGCAGGTAGTGCAACACAGCTTTTCTTTGCCTATAATACAGAGGGCAGAATTTGGCCTGTGATATTGAAGAGAGAAAGGAGAGATAAAGAACTGAGGGAACAATCAATCGATCTGACATTCCTCACTTCCCTGAGTAGGTTTAGAGACTACAGATACTCATTAATGGCCAGTAATTAGATAATTGTTCTCTGTAAATATACACCGCTGCTTCCACTGAGAGCAGTTGAAACAACTCCTTACAGGAATGACTGCTAATTCAATTCCCAGTTACTGATAAAGCAGATTATAGCACTTAGGAATTTTGACACATTTCCTGAGACACCTCAGAGCTTCCTTGCTCTGTGACCCAAGAAGATCTTCTCACTGTGTCTCTGGGGACAGGTGTCCTCTGCTGACCGTGCTCCCAGTGCCACAAGGGACTCTGAGCCCCGAGGTGACAGCATGGCTTACTGTGACATTCACAGGGTGCCAAGCCGCCTCGGACGTCAATAGATGGTTTGGAAACTGAGCTGAAGGACACACGGCCAGAGCCCCAACTTGCAAGATGAAATTATCTCAGCACTCATAACTCCTTGGCATCCTTCCCATTTTTCATGCTACATATTCAAGAGGCTTTAGCTAACACTCTTTTACTTAATTAAAATTAAGATGCTGATCTCATTTTTATAAAGGAAAGCAGATTGTAAATGTGGCTTGGGAAAAAAATTTGTCTTCATTACTGAGTCTTGCTAGACTTGCAAGTTCCTGCCTGCCCTGTGACCAGAGATTCTGGGGGAGCAGGGAGGGGTGGCACCTCACAAAGTAAAGGGGATGACAGCAGAAATGACTACTTTATTTCAGTTACGTGATTCCCCCCAGCGTGGTAGTTCTCACAATTCCTGAACAGCTGTAACACAAAATAAACTGAATGGAAAGTCACAAAGCTGAGAAGGGATGCCAGCTGTTAAGAAACCCTTACTATATTAAGGACCAAAGAGGACTCGTAGTGCCCTTTAGCTGACAGGCCTAAGCATTGCATTCCTCTCGCCAGTCACTGAGCCATTAGCACTTGATAAAAATATATCCCTGAGGATGGCTCCACACAACAGCTTGAGGATCAAGCCACTTACAACCTTTAGATGAACATTTCCCTGTTCAGTATGAAAAGCCTAACAAAGGAGAGTTCCCTTACAGTCTGGGGAGGTGTAAAAGTGAGTGCCATAGCACAGAAGCACCAATGACAATTATTATTGCTTTGGCCTTGCAGAAGCAGCAGTGATCACCCCCACCAGCCAGGCTGTCCCATTCCAAGGTGCAGAGCCCTGCCTTCCTCCCAGGCTGTGACACACGTGTGGCAGGAGCAAGCTCTGTGCTCTGCAAGCCCTGCTGGCATCATCAGGCTCCCCCATGCTCTCAGCAGCACTTGCTGCATTAGCCTGCACATGATGCCTCTGGGTCAGCACTGGCTCACAGCCAGCCTGCACACGGGAGGCAGCGGGCAGGGCTGCCGGGAATGGCAAGGCAGAGATGCCCACAGTGGCCAGAGCTGCAATCCCAAGCCCTGGCTTCGAAGCAAACTTCAGACTGATAGCCACAACTAAAAGATGCTGCTGCTCTCCCTCCACCTTCCAGACATGAAATGTCTGAATCAGGAATTCAATGGAAAACACACAGAGAAAGTATTTTCTGCTTGACTTGGTTTTAAAACAGAGGCTTATGTTAGCAGTTGGACTTTACTTGTATTTAATTAAAAACCAATTCAGTGACTAATAGAACAGCCTCAAAAGGAAATGCCAACATGCACTGCACTAGGCATGGTACTTTCTGCATGAAGGATAAGATGCCCATTGGGTTTGGGATTAAGCATAAATTGGGCATAGTTTTGAGGCCCATCTATAATATTCCAGATTAAAGAGTCCAAAACAAGCTCCAATTCAAAAGCCATGTATTCCCACACAGTCGTTTAAGAAAAACAAAGAACCAGTATATTATGCTCCTTTTTTCATCTATTCAAAGAAAACAAGGAATAAAAGTTTTAGAAGGAACACTCAGAAATATCCCAATTTCTTCCAAACTTCCTGTATTTCTTTCTTCAGTGCTGCTGGGGGAGTGGTAGAATAAAAACTCAGAGACCACAAGAAACTCAATAGCCAGGACCATGCCAAACACCCAGGTGTCATTTTCAACCTCAGTTCGCTCTCATATCTTAATTTCTGAAGCAGAGCCACCACTCTGCAGCCAAACAGCTTTCTCCAAAGCTCCTCAAAACAGCTTTTCTTCTAAAGGTATTTAAGAAGTTTTTGCAACAAATTAAGTCAAAAGCTACATTTGTAAGTAAAACATATTAAAATGTCAAAATATCCCATCTTGCAAACGATACAGTATCCTGGAATTTTGCAATGTCTAAGCTTTCTTGAGAGCAAAAGACATTATTTTTCCATATTACCAAATGCTAACAGATGTTCTCCCTTGTGTTGTTAAACAAGTCTTGATAAAAACACACTCGTGTCTTAACAGAACTGGATGTACCCTGAGTGGGTTTCCCATTTGATCTGCTGTGCAGCTCAGAGGCTTTTTTGTCTGCTTGTTGTAGCACAAAGTGTGTTTGGTCCCACAACAGTGACAGCTGACAACTGTTTTTCCTGTCTGCAGAAAGCTTTACCGTTCAACTTGAACCAAAAGCATTTGTCATGTTGCAGGGCAGTGAAGTAGATTTAATCAGATGAGGCCACTAGCGTTGTCAGTGCCAGGCTGAAAGAATTCCACAGGACAAAAGCTGGATTTATCTCTCTGGGAGTCTGTGCAGGGAGCAGCACTGCATCTTTGTGAGTGCACAAGGGGGAATCTCAAGAGGAGAAGAAAACGAACCCAAGAGAATATTTTCAGTGCAGTTAAGCCAAAACATAACTGTTCTTAAGTGCCCAGCAGGATGCTCCTGCCAGCCAAGAGCACTGTTGTGAGAATTTTGACAACATAAAGCAAATTTCCACGTCCCTCTTTCAAATGTCACTAATACAGAGGATGGTACCTTCTGTGCTATCCCTACATAATTCCATTTCCAGAATAATAAGCATCACCTAATATCTGGTCACATTCAGCAATCAACCTGCAAAAAGCTATTTACAATGGATAGCTGTTCCCAAACTGCAGTGACAATCCTCCAAAATAGTCTTAGGACTTCAAATTCCTTACAAGTCATAACGAAGCATGTACCTCTCCTAGATTATGTCAGAGACCACACTAAAAGCAAACCCTACAAACAACAAATGATTAAAAGAAAGAAAGTTTTCATCATTTTACATAGCCACCGAGATATTCTATACTCTTTGTATCCTTTTCGAGGATCAAGCCTTTCCAGAAGATTTACATGGGTAACTTAAACTCAGAAGAATGAAGCCATATATGCAAAATCAAATCAGAGGCTTGCAGCATTTCCAACCCCCAACAGTGAGTGACAAAGCAGCAGCTCCACCTTAGGAGCTTTGGCAATTTATATCACCCTAGTAAAGTCTCATCGGGGAAACCGTGCCTTGCAAAGAGGATGCTGGTGCTTCCCATCTGCACCAGACAGAGAGCAGGAAACAAAATACTCTTAGTTACCAAGAGACTGAGCACTGATAATGTTGCCTTGATATTCCCTTGCATTATTTTAAAGGGGCAGTTTTAATGTGCCCAAGGTCTGATGAAGCAGCTGCCAAAGGTCAGAGGGAGAGGCGCCTGCATTTCGTGTAGAGTGTGTTGGTATGGCAGGTTCTCTGGCATGGCACAGCCTGGGCTTTGGCATTGCTATATTGAAAGCTGCCTGCAGTACATTAATGAATTGGAGCTCAGCCTTGCATGAAGTGTTTCAGCATTCACTCC
This sequence comes from Trochalopteron elliotii, assembly GCA_024734555.1. Taxonomy (NCBI): domain Eukaryota; kingdom Metazoa; phylum Chordata; class Aves; order Passeriformes; family Leiothrichidae; genus Trochalopteron; species Trochalopteron elliotii. The sequence continues at coordinate 182,258 of JANPWX010000179.1, read as the reverse complement.
AACTGTGCTAAAGGAATTTCCCATTTGCTTTTTTCCGCTAATTAGAGAGCCACTGGGACACAAGGGGGCCTTTGGAGACGGGCGGCAGGCCCTCAAGTTCTGCTGAGTCAGCAGAGGGGGGGGATATTTTGATCCACTTGGAAGACAACCTTCAACTTCCCAAATGAGGCTGCAAGCAGGACAGTGGCTATAAACGTTAGCTAAGATTTACAGCCTACAGGCATTAATATCCATCTAGATTTATTTAGTCCTTAATCCAGGAGATAAGGCAGCAACAGGAGCTGGTAAATTTACAGATTTTTAAAGACTTAATTCATTTCAGTAGATACCTGCATTGCCTAGCACATATTTTTTATGGACACATCTTCAAGGCAGAACACAATACCTGAAGCAACTCCTGGAAAGTGGCTTGCAGAAAACATGTATCTAAAAAACTGTTATAAAGCCTTGATGCAGCATTCAGGTGTACCAATCTCACTGCACCTGCACACTGTCCTGCCTCTGAACCCAGGCCCACCAAAACAGTGCTCACATCTATAATGCAACAGGCTCAGCAACCCTTACATGTTTATTCTTGATTTCAGACTGGAGACACTGAATTTTAAGAGATACCAGAACTGCCTCAGAAATGCCTTGTCATTTGCTGTATCCTGGATAGACAGAAAATCACTTAAGAGCTGATATTTTTTAAACTAGATTCAAAATCCCGGAAAACAGCCGCCTGTATTTTCATGTGACATTACATCCATGATATGCTTCATCTGCATCCAGGGGAAACACCTGCTGTGCTTCAGGTTGTGCAGTGAGACTGCAGACACACATCTCCCTGATTTCAGCTGTACAGCACGTGAGTCAGATCAGCAGCACAGGCCTGAGTGTGATCCTGCTGCCACTGAAGCCTCCCCACTGGAATATCTCCTGCAGCAGCCGGGGAAACCTCTCACCACTGTTGAGCAAACATTGTCCTGTCAGCAGAGGCAGCTCCTCCTGCCCCACTGTTCCTGTCTGGACTCTTTTTGCATTAAGCACCATTCCACAATAATGAGCACATCAAGCACAGCACTCATTTAGGATACTCACCAAAGTATGATAATCATCATACTGATTTATTTCAATGCCTTCAGACTGAAAAGCAGCCAAATTTCCCAATTATTTTTTTTTACCCTTGAAACAACAACAATAATATACTGTATAACAAAGATTTAAATATAGTTTCTGTGTTGGTTTGCAGTGATATTCTCTAAGTTAAAATGTTGCTTTATCTGAATATTAAGACAAAAGTAATAAAATTAGTCAATAAAATTAGCACTTCAATTTTTTACGTAACACACAGAGTATTAATATAAACCATTTTAACTGAGATCAGTTTTCATGGCTTGGTTGCCTGAATCAGTATTTGAGCAGTAGACTTCACTTCTACTACAGTACTAAGCAATACTCATTTGCAAGCCCCTTTCAACTCGATAAAACTTCATAAAAATCTTACATTATTAATGGCCTTTTAAGTTTCTGAAAGTGTGTTTTTTTCTAGAAGACAATAGTGGCCAGCCTAGTGGAGAGAAAAACTGAAGTTGAGTTCCCTTCAGATGTTATCAGTAAATTGACATCAATACCCAAAAATGCAGTAGGCTCCCCTCTGAGCACCTTCCAGGCAAGACATGAACTGAGATGTGGGATGGGAGAATCAATGAGAGCAGGACCATCACCAGTAAAGTAATAACAACTGCAACTACATCTCTCCTTTGCATATAGGAAGCAATTTTTTTCCCTCCTGTCCCTAATACAAATATTTGCAATCAGGTCAGGTTTTGCAGAATTTCAGAAGCCTCTTCAGAATGGAAGCCAAAACCCCAGGGCCAGACTCTGGGGAATCTCACAGGAAAGTGATGTGAGGGGAGACTGAAAGCAAAGATGGCAAGTGGGGAGCAAAGGAGGTCAGGTAGTATGAACAGCACTGTGCCAAAGAAGCCCAAGAAGGGATAAAGCTGCAATATTTTATTTCCTTTTGAAAAAACAAAAGCCAGGAGAAGTTCCACCTAAGTCACCAGCTGCACCAACCAACCTGACCGAGGCACACACACCTCCAAACTCACTTGCATGAAATGTTTTATTTTCCACTCACACCTCTCCCAAAAACACACCATTTACTTCACACTTTCAAAATCTTTCAAGTACCCGTGCAGAATAAATCTAAAAGAATCTCCTCTTAAACTGATATTAACACTGCAAACAAAAATACAACTGAGAACACATAATTTCACAGCAGCTTAGAAAAAATGAGAATGGAGGATATTCCTCTACAACACATTCCCTATTTTCCCAATATTTATTCTTCAGTTCTCTTTACATTTTTTTTTCAGCACTGTGGAAATAACTAGGACTTTGAAGTACAGCTCCTTTCCATACTGTTTCAGAAGTTTAATTTCTGATCTGTATTGGCACAAAACCCCACCCAAATAATCAAATCTCATCTTTCTCCAATCTAAAAAAAACCCCAAGAATGACTGTACGTCTGCCTTATCAGATATCTTTTTGTTAAATTCCTTGTTTTCTTAATCACAATATTAATTTTAATTTAAAATGAACAATTTCTCTTTGTTTAATAACTCCTGATACTCAGAAATCTTATTCCAAAGTCCTGAGCATCTCCCTCATTCTGATCCCCAAAACCCGATTGATTCCAGCAAGCAATAAAAGCACAGAGCACACAGAATAATCTTATCCAACATGTGCAAAGATCACAAGTATTTGTGTCTCCTTGTAAGGACACCAGGCACCAAAATAGAAAGCTTTAATTCAAGAAGAGAGGCCTGACAGAATGAAAAAAAGAGTTGCCATTCTATCCCAGGAGATCAGCAACTCAGGGGCTTCCACATCTTAAAGCAGTGCCCCAATCCCAGGTTACAGACATCAAGGGGTTAATAAGAAGTCCCCCTGTTTTCCTGCTTTTTTCACTAAATTAAACCAAGTACTTGGTCTGAATTTAACAGATGTTAATACAACTCTTCTATTCACTACAGTGTTTAATCCTTACAATGTTTTAATTAATTTTGCTCTTTAAAATGCATGAAAGTTTCACATCACCTTTAAATATTTATTGACAGTTTAGATGAATATTTCATGCTGATTTTAAAGAATAGAGAACTTTTTCATAACGTTTCTGTTAATACAAAATAGCAATTCTACACTCTCAGTACAATGAAAAGGATTTTTTTATCTTGTTCAAAGCAGACTATAAATACTATTGCAGAGAAATAAAAACATCAAGGATGAGTTTTTTCAAAGCTACTTAAGTGATTAGGGAGCCCACACAGCTCCCATTTACATGAGTAGCAACTTCATGTCTGAATCTTTTGAGCAATTTTGAATATTTCACTGATCTATGAAAGATTCTCCCAGTTAAGAGTAGTAGGTTGGGAGTAATTAATTGAAAACATATTACCTGTGATATGCAATTAAGACAATTCTCATAGCACAAGAGAGTATTTTGTGAGCTAAAACTGATCACCAAAGCTCTGCAAATATAGGACCACCAACCTATTTAAAACCAGCTGCCTCATTTCTGCATAATACCTGTCTTCCCTTTCAACTTCCCATTTTTCTGCCTTTCTGGTTTTTTAAGAGGCCCTTTAAAGCTGCTGGAGATGGACCAGAGTAAGAGCACTGTGGTGGGTCAGGCTGACTTCAGGGAGCTGGGGCCATAAACAGCTGAGACAGTAAAGGCTGAGTAAGTGCAAGTGCTTTTCCTGATGTAAAAACAATCAGTGCAGTCAGTGTTGGTTGTTTACACACAAACAGCCCTGGATATTGAAAAAATCCACCTGTTCTAATATTTAACTCAAAACAACTTTTCCTATTGCCACAGAAGGCAATAAGAAGTTGTAAATATTTGTCATTTCAGTAGCCAGGTGCACAGAGAGGCAGAGAACAGGCACCTTAAAACAAAAGTTGCATTAAAAAAACAGCCTGACCAAAAAAAACCCACAAAAAAAAAAAAACAAACAAACAAACAAAAAAAAAAAAACCCACCAAACAAGCAACCAATTAAAGCTGTAACAGCAGCTTAGCATATATAGAAACCAAGGTATTAATGTGCAAAATGCCTTGCCCTTCAAAATGCCCTTGGCCCTTCAAAAAACTGTCAGTAGCAAAACCTTTGCATCAGGTGGTAGGGATTCCAGACATCAGTGCTTCCTATGCTAATTGTGCCTGAAGAAATAGGAAAACAGGAGCTAAAAGGTTTAGTTCATGCAGAACACTGATAGCTTGCTTTTCTTTGTTCTCAGGAAAGGCTAAGAATTTTCCCTATATTTAAGGATATTCTTCTATTTTGTAGTCATAAAATGGGTAAAAAGACAAATGACAAGCACCCAAACAGAGGGGTGGAAGTAAGCACAGAAAACTATGTTTCTTTTCAGAAAATGAACACTGTGATTAAAATAAAGCTCTTGAATATGCTGTGCCACAGCCGTTGTTACCAACGTGCTCATTAGCATTAAATTAACATGGACTTGAGATATCAGGATGTAAATGAACAGCAGATGATGCTGTGAAAATTTAAGAAATTACTGTTATTTGCCAATAATTCAACTAACAAAAGCAAATTCTGTTTATCACATGTAAACTCAAATGCTGTGTTACACTGTTTTGGTTTTTAACTAAACTAACAAAAACAGAGAAAAAAAAAAGTTACAATTTCACACTCACCTTCTATTTGGCACTGCTTGTGTTGGACACTAATTACATCAATGATCAAATCCAGGCAGCAATTCAACCAGAATACTAGACTCAGTTTTACAGAAGTAATTCTAATTTTTAGCAGAAACAATTTTAAATTACTTTCAATTATATCTTTGCTCTATTCCCTGAAGACTTGAATTGTAATATTTTCCAGGCTCTTTAAGGTTTCATTTTAGCATTCTCTGCCAAAGTGACCACAATATTATGATCAAAAGCACATTTTCAATAATTATGCCCTAAATAGTTCGCAGCACATCCATATATTGACTTACACTGCAGAGGTCAGATATTTCACAGTAACTCCAAATTCTGCATATCCTTCTCATCCATGACAGGGTATTTCATGCACAGTGTCCAGGAGCCATCCCAACACCCACAGCAAATGCTCAGCCAGAGCAGGCAGGTGGCAATAATTAGAATGAAGATAAGCTGAGGTGACAAAGCAGCCAGAGCATATCAATTACTGCCTGTCACTCACGCCAGGGAGCATCTCAGAAGATGGACTGATATCACTGGATCATTCCCTATTATATTCAGCTTTTCTCTCCTTCATTTCCTCCAAATGGAAGGTCACCACAACACCATTACATTTTTTAATAGAAGTGAATTTTTTTATAAATATTCACCGTATGCACAATACAAACTAATGTTTGGCTACATCTCACAGGCTGCACACAGAGTTATGCTGTGATTTCCAAGAAGTAGGTCACATGAGTGTAGTGGGCATGAACACTTCTCAAACACTTCTGTTTGAGTAAGAGAAAGGTGATTCCAGAATCATTTGATAAGGTTTTACTATATAATTTTTACATTGACATTTATCTTTTATATTCATATCCACACAAATATATCTAAAACTATCTCTCCATCTTGAGAAATAAGTAGAGACACTGTATTTAAACTCCTTAAGGGGTAAGCATAAATACACTCCCAAGCACACATCTTAGTGCCGAGCTATCAGCGAGAAGTTAAAACAAATCCAAATTTTGAAACCTTGAAAATTCTCACAGAACAGGTTTGCCATCCCTTCACTCTCTCTGCTGATCATCCTACAAGTAGTCAAAGAACTCATGTCACCTATGATCCAGCTGCTTTACAAGTAAGTAATTCTTGAAGTCAGTTTTAAGATGTTTCTACACCATCTTTTTTTTCCATAGGATTTAACAATCAAACTGTCCAAATGTATTTTTGCCTTTAAATAAAAGCAAAGCAAAATTAAACTCTGGCTTTAGACAACCAGTCAAACTACCTATCTAAATGATTACAAAAAAACCCAACCCAATCTGATGGATACATGTCATGCAGTCTGTGAAAACTTGCAGCCACCTTTCCTTCTGGTGATGCTGCAGCAACTAAGGCTCAAGGTACAGGACAGCAAGACAAGAGGCTTCCACCCACAGGACAGCAAACAGGAGACTGGCCAGACACTAAAACCCTTTAGACAGCAACTGTGCACAGATATAATCAAGTTTTGCTTCTATAAAATAGATGGAGGTCAAGAGAATTATGGCTAAGATGTTTTTCCTCACCTTTCATCCTGGACTTCAAAAACTTCCTTTTAAATCCAGGCAGCTGTTAAAAATGGCTGATTATCAAGCAACTGCATTTAGTGGGAAGTGCTCTGATCACTATTAGAGCAGATGGTTGGTGCAGTCACTAAAGTGACACAGGAAGATTCACCACCCTCTTTTGCACATCTTCCTCTTCCATCAGACAGAGGGGCCACAAATGCACATCACCTCTTCATTGGTTTCTCCTCCAATAACACTTTTACAGCCAGTATAATTGCCTGTGTTAATTGGTAGTGCAAAAACTGCCCACAAACAACAGATAAAATCTGTAAAATTCAGTGTGTTCAAAATTTTTTTTATTTGCTACTCAATGACCATTCTCTTGGGATAACAAAAAGAGGCAAGGAACAGCAGGAAGGCCCTGAAAGCCATTGCTGGCTTGCACAGACTTCTGTGCTGGGCATCCCTCTGCATTCAGTGTGTTTGGGCTGGGCTGACAGCAGGAGGCTTGCAGGTAATTTAAGAGGGGATCATTCATTATACTCTCCCTCACAGTTACAGTGCTGTGCAGAAATCACAGTAGAAAAGACTGGATGTTTCCATATCCCTTGGGACAAACAGAGCCATCTCCTGCAGTGGCATACACTGTGTCATAGGAATTCCAGTACCTGCAGCTCTGTGTTATTAGTGAGTCATTTCAATGATCAGAAATAGAACCATTTTAAGTGCTTGTACACAGTCACCCAATATTATTACGGAATACTGACAGCGGAACACTGCTCATCTCTCAGGAAAAAAACCCTCTTTTTTCAAAATTAAACCAATAATTTCTTCTGTGGTACATAATAATTTTGTTTCATCCGTGTGTGCACTCCAACTATTGCCTTTCAATCAATCATACCAAACCTATTTTATGGAAGAAAAGAGAGCTGAAATGCAATATATAGTCAAGAACCTGACCCACCAATGAGTGTGTGACACCTGGTGAGCACCCACGGCAAGAGAGGAGGCAAGGAAGAGCCAGGGAAGGTGCCTCACTGAAACAAGTCTCACTGAGAAGTACTTGGGTTAATGGCTTTAATTGCATTTATAAAGATTTCTGCTGTCGCTCTGAATAAAAGCAGCATGTGAATGAAATTTACAAACTCCTGAATCAATTAATCTTCTTAAAAATTGATAAATACTAATTTCTAGTAGTCATCAACTTTCCCTTCAAGAAATAAATAGAAATTGAGGCTCTTATAAATAGGTTCTTCCTGTTTAACATCAAAACCATGCTAATAACTGCACTTTCTGTACAAGGTACAATAAGTACAGCTAATTTTGTCATTTCCCTCTAGGTAGATTATAATTGTAAAGCCACAAGTGATTTATTTTAAGTCATCTGCACGTGTTAAAATCTCACCACTGCCCTACATCTTTTTGCAGAAAAATGAAGAAACAGCATTAGGTTTTCTCTCCACAGCTCCAAATAGCAGATGGGAGAATACCTAGTGTTTTATGCAAGCAAAAAACATATGCTGCCATCAATGAGCTCAGGAACAGGAACACAACTATAGGGCTGCTACAACCTCAGACCTGTGCTGAGCCACAAAATAAAAATCCCAATAGAGTTCAACTACTGTTAACAGTCAGCGGTGAATCAGTGCACTGTAGGTCAAAATAAACCCAAGGGATCATTGTCTTTTTCTTAGTATGTGACAAATGGCTTTACATTCAAAATAGTCATCTTGATAAACAGTTTTCAAGACTCTGAGATGTTGTAGAAAACATTTAAAATTATTATTTTAAAATATGTTGCTTGTTTTAAAAAGTTCTCACTCCATTATTTTCCAAAAAGAATTTTTAAAATGAGCTAAGAGGTGGTGAGTCAAATTTTCTGTTTTCCTGATGTGTGTGCATGTGTATGTACAAATTTCTTGAATATAAATAGATATTTTTATAACTTATTTGCTTCTTCTCTCCAAACCTTGTTACAAAGTTGGAAAAAAAAATGTAAAATGAAAGCCTCTGTCAGGAAAAAACAAAGGAGTGGGGGAGGATGAAGACATTCTAAAATAAGTTGAAATTAAGTTTAAGAAGCAACTTGGAAATCATTTTCAGGCCAATCATTTAATAAGAAAAGACTTCCTCAGCCTAAATTGAAGCAAATGATAGGAGAGTCTTTGGAATTTAACTTGTGGGCCCAGATGAAAGTCAATGAAACAGCACAGGAAGTGGACAAGTGACAAGGTCCAGCATCCAGTTTCCCTGCAAAGGTTGAAGAGGGGATGCAGAGAGATGCTGGGGGCTGAGGAGGCAAAAGGATGCGTCCAGAGGTGGAACAGGTGTTTTGTTGAAAGCATAACTAGCCTAGCAAAAACATGAAGCACCAGCTACAAGTTTCTGATACTCCTTCAAATAGGATCTATCAAAAAATAAACTAATTCTGGACAATGGTGACAGCAGCCTTGTCTGAAGAGAGGCACAGTTCACACCTCGAACGAGGGGAAGACACCAAAGAGCTGATGCTGCTGAGGAAGTTGAGGGAACCTCAACACTGCACACTCCCTGCTCTGGGATTGCTGTTTTGGGGGCCTGGCAGTCAAACAGACCCACACCCATCCCACCTCCTCCTCAAAATGCCCACTGCCTCCTCAGCAGCCCACAGCCAACAAGGCTGAGCTTTGTGACTAAGTGGGAAGACATGCTGAAAAGCAATGGGTAAAAAAACGAAAACAGAATCATTTTTACGTGACCAGTATGCATTACTTATGATTGTAAAACTAATTTATGAGTAGATGCTACGTAATATGAAAAAACACCTTTAACAGTCTCTGACCAATTGCTGTACATCACCACCTGTCTAGGATGCATAACACAATTAAAGCTGCTGCACCACAGTTTAAGAGCTTTCTGCTCTGTGTAGGTAACAAGCCTTGATGAAGTTGTTCTATGGAGCACAAATATTTGGCTTCCAAGAAGACAGATGTCCCGAAGATCCTCACTATCTTGTTGGTTTATTCTAAGGAGGGGCTGGGGTTGTGAAGCTTAAAATGTAACTTTGTATATATGTGTTAATTTGAAGTATCAGAGTTTAATTCAAGACACCCAGACTCTTTACACTTGGCCGAGCACTCCCAATGAATGAGACTGAACCACTTTCAGGAGTTGAATCTTCCAAAGTTAAATACACAAATAATTTTGGATTACAATAGCAGCAGTTGCCAGAGGAGAGGTTTCCATGCCATTATCCCCAGCACATGGGAATTACATTTTTAAGTCCCCATCAGAGTCTGCATTATCTTGTCATTGTTAATACACAACAAACTTCAATGTTGCGTTTAACAACTGGAACAGTCTCAGAATATTGGGTCAGAACTGACAATGAGCAAGGGCTTTTCTCATAGTTGCCCCACATCAATGGTCAGGATTTGTTGCCAAAATTAAAACTGAGGCATGCAAGAATATTGTAGTATGAAGCACATACATAGACATGCTTATAAATGCAGGTATTGTCTAGTTATGTACGAGGCACGCACTGCTCAGATGTGCTGTTTGACATTGTATTTAGATTTATACGATCCCCTCACAAATGGATCTATAACCCAATAATCTTCACACACCCTGTGAAAAAGGAGGTACCACCAACCCTACTTTACTGAAACATTTAATGGCTTGCCCCAGGTCACACGGGAAATCTGTTGTGGCAAAGCAGGGAATGGCTCTCCTGGGATCTCTGAAATCCCATCTCAATATTCTGGCCACACTGCCACCCGTCCTCAGCCGTACTTAATATGACTAAATTACTGATGGCAACAAACAGCAGAATCTGACTTTCAGATGAGCTGATTTGTACAATGAGTCAATCCATAACTTTTGTCTCCTCCAGACACTTAGATCGATGGGCTGTATGCCCAGCACGTTATAATAACCCTGAAAAGCTTTTGGCTCAGCCTGCAAACACATTAGCATTAACTTAAATCTGCTGCTTTGTTTACTATACCAGATATCTGCCTGCGCTCTATGCCCAATGGTATCAATTAAAGAGACCCAAATACAGAACCCACAGAGCAGGACAAGACTAAAGCTACCCATGAACACAAAATTTACTAAACTTTAAACGATATTTATTCCTCCAAAGCACCATGGTCTGACGGTCACATTTTTCTTTTCCAGTCATGGACTTGTCATGATTTACATTCAGAACCTTCCCCAAAAAGCGATTCGGAAAGCGTTGGGAACTGGCTCTCCTCCCACTGCTTCCGAAATGGATTAACGTGACTCCAGCCTTGGATCTGCACGACTACAAATTACAGTGAAGCCACCCTTCATTGAAGCTGTTGGAGAGCACGACGGGAAAATCACCAAAAATTCTGCTCTTTCAGCTCTTTAAACCCATTCATTACAGAGTCCACAGGGCCACATAGGTACCAGAGTAAATCACTCAGTGGGAGACGACATCACCCAGTAACAACAGGCTTTTCTTATTTCCTCAGAGGTACAAAAGTAGCAGGGCCAGGAGGGGTCTAATTACTCTCAGAACACCCAAGCAGCACTGGAAGTGATAATTTATCGACCAGATCAGTGTAGCTTAGTGCACAGAATGAAAAGACAACTCAAGGATTGTATCTGGGCCACTGAGATGCCCACAGTTTGCCAGGGTAGGCAGATGGATGCAAGCCAACAAAATAATCTGGCAAAACCCTAAACCAGATTTGTAATAAAACCATACTTGGCTTTTTACTGGGTTTTAGCAAAATAAGAGAAAGGTAAGACTTGCATTTTATTTTTAAACATTTAGAAACGAGTTTGAGAATGGGTACATAGACAGCCTGCTGAAATCCAGAGTCCCTAAGTATCCAGATGGGCAGCTAGGGAGCTGATCCAAAAAATCTATCCAGATCAGCAGAGCCCTTTTTATCAATTGCAGTGGCCACCAGATGAAGCCTGGGAATACCAGTGCTCACCTGACTAGTACTGGCTTAGCCTTTAACTCCAGCAATAGCCACCCCTGAGTGCCAATCTCTGCACAGCTCTGCCCTTTTGTAAGCACAGACACGGGAAATAACATCTATACACGAGGCACCAAAGTCAAACAGGATGGCAAAAGAACTTATTAAAAGTGTTTCCTCGCTCTTCCACACCAGCCCACTCTTCCATCTTGTGCTACCAAAAAAAGAGTAAAGGTTTCTGAGTGAAAAGTGCAACAGATTCACACACTTTCCAACAGCTACAACATCCTACTCTCCAGTAACACCTCCACAAAGCTCAAGCCCGTTTTGCAGAAAAATGAGAAAAGCAAACAGCAACAGGGAAATTTCACAGACACGACCCCATCCATGTACAGTGACTCATGGCTGCTTAAGCATGTTCTTAGAATGGATTTTCCTTCTTCAACACCCTAACAAAAATGGAGTAAAATAACTAAGATAAAAATGGGAAAGATGAATTAACATCTCTGGTATCTCCTTTTTTCCTCACCTGTATGAAAAGATACGAGGCTGGGAGTAAAAGGAAAGGTTAAATCAATCTGTCTTTTGAAGAGGTGACACACCCAGGGGCCTTAGCCAAGGCTCCATCCTTGGCTCCTGCACAGTCAGAATCTGTGCACTGCTGCCAATGGAGCCTGGAAATCGTTTGGTGGAGCAGCAGACACAAACAGCCTCTACATTCAGCTGTTTAGTATCAGAAATGCTAACTAGTGTTGCTTGATTATATCATGAGGGAAAATTAAATAGGAAACAAGGATTTAACATGCATGTCTGATAGTCAGGCTTCTCGAGGAGAAAGAAAGGGAAGGGAGAAATCCTCAGTTCCTGAGGTTATTTTGCTTCCCCTAAGCCCTCATTCATTCGAAGAGAAGAATCAGAAACCCTGACAATCTCTTCTAGCAGCCCCCTCCCATCACATCAAAGGGAATTTTTTTCTGGACTGCTCTTTAGAGAGGATACAGAAAAAACTGACCAATCTCCCTCTGCCTCTTCCCACTTGTCATGATGATCTTTCTGACCCGAGGACTGCAGAAAGGCAGAGTTTGCACAGCTGAGGCAAGACCTCTTCCACAGATGCAGCAAGAGCACCTGTGCCTACCAGCGTTACACGGCTGAGGGATGGCACAGAAAATTCTCTCTGCACCCGGCAAGAAGAACGGGGGCTTCCTACCCGATCCCCTCATCTGCCTGACGTGTTACCTTGGCAGAAGGCAGACTTCCTGCTTCTGCTGGAAAAAACTACATTTCGATTATCCCTGCCTGATATTTACGTTTTAATAGTTCCACACACAGGACAAGCTCTGCTGTTGCCATTGACAAATACCGATGGGAAAAACCACAAAACCCCACCACCCAAGCCACCGCCACTAAACGCGACACCCTTGCAGGGGCTCTCGGATGGCCAGGGACCCCGGGTAACTTACTGAAGGGCGTATTCCTTCCTCAGCGCCGGGTTCCTGCAAGCCGCCGGTGCTGCCGCAAGCCGCGGGCGCTGCCGGCCGCCCCCCGCCTGTGACAGCGTCGAGCAGGGAGCCCTCCCCTCTCCCCTCCCTCCTCTCCCGGTATGTCCAAGCTCGCTCACGCCAGATCTGGAACACGGGCACGCCGGGCGGTGGCGACAGGCGGGACACCCGCCCACCCGCGGGCAGCGCCGGGGCGGAGGCTCCCGGCCCGCCCTGACACCCACGGAGGCGGCCCCGGCCCCGCGCCGCCGCTCCGCCAGAACCCGCAGCGCGGGAGGAACCTGCGTGGGCACCCTCCAGGCTCCTAAGGGAGCCACAGCCCCTGACAGACTGCGCACACACACCGCTGTGTTTCGCTTCCCTCTTCCCCCAGCAATGGGCAGAGGGGACATCTGGGACAGGGGCTGGCCAGTGATGGATAAGCCAAGCACAGGAGCTGTGCCGGGAGCAGGGGAAAGGGGAATCTAAGCAAAGTAGCTGCTTCCAAACACCTTTGCTGAGCCACAAACAGTGCTAGTTTTGTCTAAAGACATCTAAATTTGCTTTATTGATGCATTATCACATACTTCTGAGACTACAGCCATGCTAAAATGATCATGGAGTCACCAAACAGCTTGGGTTGGAAGGGATCTTATAGATCAGCTCATTCCAACACCCCTGCCATGGGCAAGGACACCTGCCGCTAGACCAGGCTTCCCCAAGCCCTGACCAAGCTGGCCTTGGACACTTCCAGGAAAGGGGTACCCACAGCTTCTCTGGGCAGTCTGGTCCTCCTCCCTCTGACCCCAAAGAGGGCCTCATCAACCTCCCAGCCAAGAATTTCTTCCTAATATCCAATATAACTCTGCCCTCTGTCTGGTCATTCCATGCCCTTGTGACAAGTCTCTCTCCAGCTCTCTTGGAGCTCCTTCACGTACTGGAAGGTCTCCCCAGAGCATTCTCTTCTCCAGGCTGAACAACCTGTTGGAGGTGCAAAGCTGGAGTGAGAAATGAAGCCTAAGCCAGTACTCCAAGGAACATCCCAAGGCAAAACCCTGGAAAAGGAGAGGATGAGAGAACTAGGTACAGAAGGAAAGGCATGTCATGGCATAGGGCTGGCAGAGAGCAAACAGCACTTCCCATGAAATGCAGCACTACTCAGACCCCTGCTTCAACAGCTCCACAAGGCTTTGCTCCACATGCTGACTCATGTGGTCTGGCATGTTCAACTCACAGGCTGTGCAAAGCACAGAGCACAGAGGCACTCAGAAAATACTCAGAAAATGATAGGTAACAATATCAGCAGTTCAAAGATGACAGGTAACATCTCATTCTCCTTCTGTACCATCATCACTCTGGCACAGAATGGATAAAGTTTGATGCTTTTACAATATTAGGGCTTCTTCAGTGCAATAAGGAAAACTTACAATGAAGGGCACCAGGTATTTTCCATAGCTGTGCACTTTGCTGAAAAAAAGCTCAACAATTAAGCATACAAAACCTTGCAGCGCAAACACATGGATATTGAAGCCTGAACTGTTTCAGCCACATAAGGTTTGATAATTTTAGTAAGAAAATATTAGCCCACACATCAAGAAGAAACACAAGATAGTCTTTGATGCGCTGAAAAAAATCAGGAGATCAGGGTTAAAGGGAACAGGAAATATGAAGAAATGCAAAAATAGAAAGAAGCTATTCTGTGAAGCTGTACACATTAGCTCTTGTCAGTGCTATGTGGAATCAACACTGAAAAAGATTTAACAGTTCTCAATACTTCCATTAAAACTGCAAATGAAGTTTTAAAAAAATAAAATCCAGCATAACTACCTTAACAGATCTTTCTGTACATTCCCTCCCCCCTTCAAATTAATTACATTATGCTTCCACATCACTGACATAAAATGACTAATGTGACCTACAACATCACTCTGAGACCAAAGCAAGCAGTGGTACTGTGTGTGCAGCCTGATGAGGCTGGGCTGAATCTGAATCCTGCAGCACGAAAGAGACACCAAGTGCAACACAAAGGAAGTCAGGAATAAAGCTAGGAAATTGCTTCATTGAAATATGTGCCATGAAACATTCATTTGTTTTTCCCCATTCCTCCTTCTCTCATTTTCCAGATACATCTAAGTTGTTTCATTCATAGCAAATGCAATCGATAATGCTTTTAGCTCTGACTGCATAAAGAGCTCAGCATAATACTGCACCCACTTCAAATCTAACCCCTTCCACAATTGCACAGGAGCAAATCCCTAGTGCTGAAGAAACTCTGGAGCAGGCCCAGCACAGCCATGGAGGGGGTTTTAATAAGTAAATACACATATACACACATGCATTGGAGCTTTGAGAAGGATGAGGAAAGCAGCAATATTTCAATGGTGCTTAGTGAATTGGGTGTCAAAGCAGCTCTTAGGGGGAGCAGGTCATTTCACTAATTAAAGCTGTTCTTCCATGTTTCATTTTCTGACATTTGAGCAGTCTGGTTGCCTGGCCATGGGCAGAATGGAACAGGCCACTGAGCTCCAGCCAGAGGCTGATCACTTGTGACTCAGCTCAAATTAATAATACACAAATAAAAAGCTAAACCGACAGGTTAAAACCCAAAGATGCATCTATATCCACTAAGCTTCAGAATGCCTTGTCCAACATGGAGTTAAACTGTCTTTCTTCCATCACAACATAACTAACAAAAAGGAGTGGCCAAAACAACCTATCATCAACCAGCACAATAAGGAGTTTTCTCCTGGTAGGAATGCTTCAAGGGTTTCACCATTAAACAAGTTCTCTCTGCACAGCAACAGGCTACTAAAGAAAAATCAGCATCAATCCCTTCAGAACTAAGCTCACAAAGGCCAGCTGTGAGAAAAGCCCCTCTTACACTGTCTCCTAAACCACCAAAGGAAGGACAATTGTCACCTTCCAGGCAGAGCAAGCCACAGAGCAGCAGTTGTCAAATGCAATTAGTCCAAGGCTAGAGAACAGCTTTGGACTACTGGAGAGCAGAGCCTCGTGTATTGCAAAGGAACATGGTTAATTTGGGGGTTTTAGCTTGTATTCTCCATAACAGTTACTTCACAAAGGTAATGGCAACAGTGAGCCTGGACATCCCTCCCAAAAGGACCTGTTCCTGAAGGGATGGACCAGAAACTTTATAGCAGCAGATCCATATTGCTCCCAGGGGAGGCTCCACCTGCAGAGAGGGCAGGAGAATATCTACCCACAGACTGGGTTTTCAACACAGCTGTCTACCACTAACCTCATACCAAATCCCACAGAATCACTTTGACCAAGGAATGGGAAAAGCAAATAAAAAGGAGGGTGCTTATGTCCTCGACTTCTGCTTCAAAAATGTAGGAGTTTTGAATAGAAACCCACCAGGAAACCTCACATGGCCAAATTAGCAAGTGGAAGATGCTGAGGAGTCATTTTTCGCTTCAAACGGTGACTTCAAACAATTGTTCTACACTCTTCCCATTTTTCTTCACTTATTTGCTTTCCCTTTCCTTCCCCTCAAAGCCTTACTGGTAAGGGAATTTAACTTCATTACAGAGCAAGCAAAAGGAAGCTCTCTGGTATTTGTTCATTTCCAGCATTATGTCTTCCTAATTAAATCTCTGTGCATCTCTGTTCAGCATTAGGGCCACAAGTGAAGGAGGTGTCTCCTGCAGTTCAGCCACCAGCATGAGCCAACCTAAGGCTTTTTCCAAAGCTCACAACAGGAGCAAGCAGCTTTCCAACAAACCTCACAATTCCCTGGGGAGTTGGAACCACAACAGGCAGCTTCCATCAGCATTCCCAGAGATGACCACACTGTAATCCTTACACAAGTACAGATCCACAGACTGGATCTACCCTACGGTATCCAGCAAAACTTAGATTCTGATTTTTCCCCCAAGAGAAACTGTAGTCTTATCACATCAATTCATCCTACAGCCTGTGGAAATCAGAGCTACAGTGTTCACTCAATGAGATAACAAATTTTGCTATAAAGCACAAACTTGGAAAAATCACATTTCTCCTAATTGAGTACAACTTCTCCTCAGGCTTTCACCTACCCCAAAGGGATGCTTACTATCTTCTGGGATTAAACTCACTCTGGAAGCCTTTGGAGTGTGCCAAGAGCTGCTTACTCTTGCACATAGACCATTCTCAAACCAAATTTATTGAAAATATTTTTCCCACTACACCTGAGGGATGGCTGGGAGAGTGCGTGGAGGAAAATGAGCAGAGTCTGTAGTCAAAGAGTAAGATACTGGCAGGAGGCAGTGTGAACAGAGAGGATTTTTATAGTGTCTCCTTTTTCCACTTGAAAATAAAAAGAGTTCTGGGTATTGAGGTACACCCCCTCAGCCTATGGATGGATCTGGACTTTAAAACAAAAGCTTCTTGTAAAACAGCAACAATTAAAAATGAAAACAACTTTAGCACACTATACATTTTAATGGAACTGTCCTTGACGTGCAATATGAAGGTAAATTTGTTTCCTGACAGCCTGACTCAGTCTAATGGTCTGGGAGGCTGCAGTTTTTCCACTCCTCCCAATGACTTGTTGCAATGGAGATGAGTGCTCTGTGTACAGCAATGCCATCTTCTGGCACAGATCCTGTGAGAAAGACCACTTGCTGAATACCACTAGAAGAAAGCTCCTGTTTTAGGAAGACAGAAACTCAGACTCCACAATAAATCTCGGCTATTTCCCCTCTCCACTGCACTTGCTATTGGGCTGTAATTGTTCAAGGGCACGGAGCGAGGCAGTGGAAGAACACACAGTGTGTGGCTGCAGGGACAAATGCCTCAAGTGTGTCCTGAGGGCGTGCCAAGTACAGCACTGAGAGGGAGCATTTACAGGCTGAAAACAGGGCTGAGTTCAAAGCCCATCCATGGAGGAGTCTGGCAGGAAGGGCAAGCAGTCACCCAGAGCCAGCTTTGCATATCCCTGGGAAAAACAGCAAACATTTCACACCTCTGACTTTTAAACTTCTGTATTCCCAGACAGAGAATCTATATTAAGCAACAGGAAAGATTGAAAACACGTGCTATTTACATTGAGGAAATAAACATGGCCTGGCAGTCTATGACTTCCTCACTATTCTCACTTGCTCTTGAACAATCTCCATTTGGCCTATGGAGGTATAGTAGGACAGTCTTAGGATAAGATTTCCCACTAAATTCAATACCTGTGCTTCTTTTTTTCCCCCCAAAGTTGGCAAGGTTAATGCTACAATATATATTGAGAGTACAGATTTCATTCTGAGAAAAATCAGATCTTGGGCAGTTCTCATCTGAAATAAACCTGAGAAGAAACAACACTGTGGAATTCCTACCTACTGTGTCATTTTGTACCAAAAGACCTCCCTGGGAATCAGATACACTGCAGAGGTGCTAACCTGGCAATCTCTACCAAAACAGGCCGTGCTCTGCTGCTCCTAAATACCCACAGCAGTAAGATGAGGACCAGCCAATTTCAGTTGATTCCTTTTCCTCTCTGACATTTTCATTCTGCAACTCATCCCAAAATCTCAAAAAAGTAGTTTGCAACACCCATAAAAGCCCAATTTCATTTTCACTCAACCAGTGAAAAAAAAATAATGAAAGGAATCGGGGTTTGTGACTGAAATCAGCCACTCTGGTTCTCAGATATTTGCTCATTAAAAAAAGTACTCCCTTCACATACTGATTTAATAAAAGAAGAGCATATTTTAAATGTTTACCCTTTCGTGTATGAGAAAGATATTTTGGACTGTAATTAGTGGACAGTCGGACAAAGCTTTGTGGACATTTGTAATTTGTGGACAGTCTGACAAAGACAGTCAGAAAGTCTTCTGCTTTCATTTCCAATTGCTTTGATGCCTTCCATTGTTTTTCCTTTGCTTCTTTCCCACTGTCAGTTTTGTTTACCTCTTCTCTCTCCCGTGTATCTTTCAATTCCCATAAAAATGAGCCTTCCCCAATTCCCTGTACAAAAATTATCCCCTTTTGCTTTTGCTCTAAGTTAAATGCAGTTTTTACAGAGGGCCCCCTCTGTGAAGAATATGGCCTTCCTCAATGCTTGTAATTTATCTCTTAACAGATGGTTTGTTCAAAAAAGCAACCAGAAAACATTTATTTTAGAGAAAAGTCTACCAGTTACTTTTTCAAAGATAATTTCATAGGTTTTGGACTTGAAAGAAGATACATGACAAATACCACCAAAAAAGTTTTCAGAGCATTCCAAGTCCTAGATTTCTGTCTGATGCTGGTGCACAAGTTAACCAGCTGTCATGTCAAAGGTGTAACTTTTTTCAAACCCTTACCTTTCAATCTGACTTTCCAGTGCTGATGCTCACAAAAGCTAGGTTTGTTTCAGTATCAGTTTTAAAGAACAGCCACTTTGGCAAACCAGACTGTCTGAATCTCTCAGCATCTTGGCCTGGCATGACTCAAGGCTGTGCCCTGACAAAAACACCTTCCAACCCACACATTAGAAGGAAATAAGAGGAAGAAATGCAGCTCTGCAGCCATCAGAATTGCTCCAGGAGATCCCTGAATCATTTGAACAACATTAAAGTTGCAACGTGAGTCGCATCTTAAGAAAATGTGTGTGGGAAATGTCTGTCTGAAATGAATTCTTAGGTGACTAATAAAGAGAAAGCTCCAAGTAAACTGCTTCCCATAATAAGATGTTCTTATTCCCATAGATTCCCATCAGACCAAGGTCAAGAGTTACAGATAAGCTCCATTCTCTCAACAATTCTTGCTAGTTGATAATAATTTGCTATCAGAAATTCTATGTCTCATCTTTCACAATTTTACATATGTCCAGAGGAAAATGCTTTGTTCAGGCTCTCTGCTGACATTTTGGCTGAAAGAAGGGACACATGTACAGAGGCCTGGCCTACAGTTCAAGTGCATCTCTCAAAAACTGTTTTGATTTATCTGGTAAACCATTGTATAAAAAACAGCCAGGCAGGCACTCCCAAGAAAACGACACTACTACTGGAAATATCTTTGGTTAAATAGAACTTACCCTCTGGACACATTTACATAACAACCACTAACACTGGTCCAACATATGTAGTCAATGGAACAAACAGGCAACCACAGCCACTCAAAACACAAGGCTGAAGAGCAGACACAGTCAGGTTTGGGTTTAAGGTCCTTTCAGCCAAACATCCTGTTTATTTCTCCCTCTGTGGGGGAGACCATTCATTCCAAATAATATTGATTGGGACTTGCTGCCCAAATTCTCAATCACTGCCTAATTTTGTTTTTTAAGAGTGTTTGAATGCTGAGGTTTTGCAAGCATCAAGCAATAGAGCAAATAGCACAGCTATGTCTAGAAAATACACAAAAGCTGTAGAATCAGCAATACTCCCAACAAGGCAATTGATATGAAAATGGTGCTACTGACATTTTGCAAGCTGCATATTTATTTTTCTTACAAAGCTATAAATTACTAGCTTAAAGCTACTCCAGTATCTCAGTTATTTATGCATTAATACATGTGATACCAGGATGAAAAGCTCATTTTTTTAAATCTTACCATTCCATCTCACTAGCAGCACCTTGCAGTTAACCACGCTTCCACCACAGCTGTGCCTGCAGGCAGTTGATAATCCAGCAGGGTAATTCCAGAGGTGAGGATGCAAACTGTCATGCCTAGGTGCAGATGTTTGAAAGCAAAATCTTTATCCTTAGCTCAGCTCCAGCAACTTTTCTCCATGTGAGCAAAAAGCAGTCTGCCTGACAAGCTTTTGCAGAGACATGTGAAATCAAGATCTGGTCTCCAATGAGTATAAATTCATCCTCTCACAAGATGAAAAAGGTACCAACAATGAAGACCATATTGCAATTTCTCATTATCTGAAAGTTCTTGCCATACAGTTCTATTAATAGGTCCAGCCTTTGCTGGCCCTGCCAAACCTACAGTAAACAAAGATTTCCAATAGCCAGCATATAAAAAATCTTAGGAAATACAAACCAAATTGAATTAAAAAGCACTTAGGGCCAAATGTAATAATCCTGCAGCTCAGTGCCTGAACGTGGTGGGTTTTTTCCTCCTGGGTTATCTCTTCAGAGACTGTCCAGCCTTGCACATGTGCCTAGAGGGCTCTTCACCCAGTGCAGATGTTTAACTACAGTCCCTCCTTTGCAAGGGCATTTACAAACCTGAGGAAGGCACGGAGGACAGTGTGATACATAAACATCTGTGCACAGGATATCTGAAATGTTCAAATATTTGGCTAGTTACATGACTTTTCTTCTAAAGTTCATGCATCTGGGTAAACACCAGCATTCCCCATGTCTACTGCTGTCCAAATTCCTCATGAGCAATCCCAACAATGTAAATTTGGAGGCAGAAGTGAAGTATTTGTCATGTCCACTAACACACACCAGCAACAGTGTTTGTGCCTGGCAACACAGTCAAGTAGTGGGCTCTGATGGCAACACCAAGGCTGCTGGTTGGTTTGGTCATTTTAATAATTGTAGGGTGGGGTTTTTTTCCCCCATATCCAGAATAACACCAACTGGTCTTTAATCCCTGCACTTTGAAAATCAAGTAAACCAAAACAAGGCAACTCTGGAGCTTACATTTGGGGTCACAGATGGTGAAGCTGCAGCTCCACACCACATTTCAGAGCTGGTTTGACACTTTTCTTTGGAGCAGGAGCTCGATGCCAGCTGAGCAGAGCACTTGTCAGGTAAAACAGGATTACTGGATGTTCCTTCCTCAGGAAGGAGAGACATGAGTGTTCATGGCAGGGAATCATGATTGATGACAACTTGTCTCAAAAACCTGAGACAGACTTCTTAATTTTTTTTTCTTTTTTTTTAACTAACAAAGATGCTGATCTGCCCTTTAAAAACTGACTCTTGTTGTATCTCCCACTCTGGGTAATACAGCCAAATAAAAAGCTACCTAAATCAAGACACAAGTAATTTTACCTGCAGATTTTCATTTACACTTAGACAATAGAAGATTCCCATCTTTCCTGATGCCTTGTTTCCAACTGTTGTGGCCAGCAGTGTAAAATCTTCACATGAGTTTTCCAGCTCCACAGCAGAATAACTTTTCAGTCTAGTGTAACCAACACACCGGATGCAACACTGCCTTCACTTTTGCCAGAATCCTTAACAGAGATATTTAGTTACAAGCAACAGATACAATTTCATTTGCACAGGTTTTTCAACCACAGGAGGGATAGAAAACCAGCACAAAATGCCAAGCAAAAATCCTTGTCCATTATGTATGTTACAAGATAAGGATTTCTCCAAATGTGTACTGATTTCTGTATGCATGTTTATGTTCACCTGAATTTGATACTCATATTGCATAAACTATATAAATGATACATTAAATGGGCTCTGAGTGAAATAAATCATCATTAACATAATTAAATATGTGAGAGAAGTATTACCTTTTATAGTTATTCCATGACTTCCACTGGATCTTAAGTTTATAAAAGTCAATGGCTCAGCTGTCATAATCTATGTTACCATGGTAAGTGCTCTGCCATACATAATTCCATCTGCCTACAAACAGGGACCAAAAATACATATTTGTGTCATCTCTAAAGTAGAAGATTTCATTTTTCACTCCTATATCAAAGAAAACACATTTATATCAGTAACTGCATTTAGGTCAGGGTTATTTTATGACAAGTACAGTCAATATGCCAATTATAGATATCAGGAGTTTAACAAATATTCTAGAAACCACCCATTTATAGTAAGAAATTTTTACTGTCTTTGATTTCTCCATACTTACTTTTCCTGCTTGAATCCTTCCAGCTTCCTACAATATGAAAATGTTTCTGTGGAACATACCTTAAGCTAGTATTTCTCTATTTTATTTTCTTCCAGATGAGTGTGTCATAATGTGCTACTCTAGCCATCTCACTGGAAAAATAAGTCTAGAGACTTATTTTTCACTTCAATTTCTTTATAAAGTCTATGATAGATATGATGCCTAGTAGATCTTTAAAAACATATATTGACCCAACCAAAGCACATCATGTAAACCTTCAATTATCTCCCAACAAAAAGCAGCATTCTCTTTGGAATCAGACTTGAAATAACTTTTTTTTACATTGATGGACATTCTACAGGTGAGCAACTGTGTCAAATGCAAAATAATTTCTCATGGGAATTGTTTAACAAGGATAGTACATATTCTGCAACAATGAGCCACTGTGCACTTAGAGATTAATTCCTCAGGTTGCATGTACAAGCCTTAGAAACCCCAATTAAAATGCATCTGAATGAAAATCAAGACCTAAAATGGGTATTGATACAGTATTATCTCCCCAACCTCTTACACACATTCAGTTTACACCAAGATGTGTGTTGCAACATTAACTCACTTATTCTAAATAATTACTGGCAGTGCATTCCAGAAGTAGCTCTTAAGTAAAAAGTATTAAAAACCTGTTCTTTAAGCAGACCTGGAGGTGGCTGCCCTTAATTGAATATGGACTTTGTTACTTCTGCAGAAGCAGCACAGACTAAGTAAGGAATTTCAAGCTGAAACTAAGGTGACCAACTCCCTCAAAGCTTTGTTGAATAGCAGCAGGACTGGGCAGATAATTGCTTTATGTTCTGGGGTTGGTTTGTCATAGCAACAATATTGGAGGAAGCTGGAGGGTTCACTAGGAACTTGTTTTTACAAAATGTGGCATTTCTAGGATTTCAAATTGATAGATCATAATTAGGATCACAGTCATCATGACACTCTATTAATCATTAAAAAAAAAAAAAAAAAAAACCATGATGATGTTGCTCAGCAATTTTCTCTGAAATGAATCTCTAATCTGCAAAACCTTGATGAAAAGCAAAAGGGAAATCCCAGATGCAATACAGAGGGGAAATACTTTGAGGGGAAATTGTTCCAGGGAAGAGAGAAGCACACTGCACTCAAACATCCCATAAAGCTCAGTGCCAAAGCTCCCACAGACACTACTCAGATTAAAGCTACTGGGACAGCAGCAGTAGAGAGTGGCTTTGCTCAGCTTCCAAACGCCTCAAAGGACAGATCCTCTGAGAGGTTTGAATAACTTTCCCTTTGCAGAACACAAAAAGGTGAGCAACTGCCCTTGAGATTCCTGGGAGGCAGCTCCAGGTAAAGGTCTGGGTCTGTGTGCACCCCTCCAAAACAGGAACAGCAAGAAGCAGGCTGACAGGTGCAGAGAATACCAAACTATGTTTAGTTGGTCACATTACAGTTGTGTCAGGTCACATTACAGATAGCCAGAGCTTTCTTCCACCCCCAGCACCGCTGTTGGGGATGCCAAGGTTTCCCCTCACCTCTGCACTGAACCATCAGCAATGTGGTGCTTTTAAAAACACCATTGCAAAGGAGACCCCGGGTTTGTCAAGTGTTGAAGAGTTTCATCAAGGGACAGCAAGAGCTTAGCTCGAACAGGAGTGCCAAGACCAGAAGCAGCTAAACTACCTGCCAGGAGCAGTGCTAGTCAGGGGGAGAAGAGGTTATCACTCGTTAGCCCATGCTGAGTATGTCATTGATTAAGTCATTTCATATTACAAGAACAGAGCACCAACTGATTTTCTGCAATGCCTGCACCTTGTACCAAATCTCACCACCACCTCCAAAACCTGTCACACAAAATGCTTTGATATAGATTTCAAACACATTTGCTTTACTAAATATAGACTGTCTTCTTTGAGCTGAACAAACAGAAGGGGAGCTGGCAGCCACTGGAGCCAAAAGGAGTTTTGCAGAGGTAATTTTACTTCTAAATATTTATACCCAACTCTTCTGGCTCCCTACTTGCTCTGATTTACCCACCTGTCATTTTGAGAACCATAAGCCTTCCCCCTTTGTAATTTTAGTGCCACAGAAACTTAAGATCACCTGTTCTTCTCATCCTCTTTTTTAGAATTAAAAAATAATTTTCTCCAATTGCATCCTTACAATTTCATAATTCCCATAAAAGCATTACTAAAAATCAAGTCCCTGGTTTGGGGCTTTTGCTTCTTTCAGCAAGTGATCCACTGGGATGATTAATATAAAGCAAAGGTTTGCTGAATATGAAATTCCCCCTCTAATGGTGAAGTGACACACATAACAGCTTACTATTCCTGTACTAGGGCTGAGATGAGTGCTCAAATAGCAGGAATCTGGGCTCCTGCTCCAAGGACCTTCCTAAGCCATGCTGACTGTTTGCAAACAAACACACAAGAAATCTGTCAGCTCAAAACAGGCCATTGTGAAACCTTCAGCCTCAAATTTGCACATTGCTTATGCAAGGCTTGGACCCAGCAGGTAAAAAGTCTATTATCCATTGCTTTCAGCTCTCTGTGACCCTCGGGAACAGCCTGTTCTTGCTCTCAGTAAAGTCTGAAGAAGGTTGTGCTGACACTTACTTGGCATGGGGGGGTAAAAATAGGACTGCAATGGCATCTTTTCATCAATTATTGTCATCTGACAAATCATGTGTGCTCCTGGTCCCTGATAAAGAACTACAGCTAGAAAAATTCAAACCAGATTCAGGAGTGGCAGCCCTACTCTTTCTGGCTTTCAGGTATATCCCAACAGCATCCATACCAAAGAAGCTTAAAATTGTTTGGGACATCCTCCTTGTCAAATACCAGCCGGCCAGGAGAGAGCAGAGAACGCACACCAAGACAACAAAGAACCCAGCAGGGATCTCAGGTAGTGCAAGCCTCCAACTGCGACAGAAACAGCCTCATTAAAGGGCAGGTTCAGATACAAGAAGCTATTTATAGGCAATCCACGACTAAATGATTAGTGACACGCTCTGGATCTAAAAATCCCCCAAGTTAACAGTGTTACAAGAGCCGTGCGTGCAGCATGTGACGCTACGCTGGGCGAACCCACGGGCTTTGGCTCCTGTGCACCGACCAGCTGCTGCTCCCGGCGGGAACTAAAACCGGCTTGAACCGCGGCCAGGCTGTTCACATCCAGCCCGACCAAGTTCCCACAAAGCTCCTGCGCCGCCAGCAGAGTTGTACTCCTGCCTCTCCCCCTGGCAGCTCCCGCCACCCACGCCGGGCACGCATCAGAGGGAAGGGTGAGACATTAATTTTTAAGAATTGAGGACTTTAGTTAAACTAGATATTGCTGTGGTAAGATGGATAAACTTCCCTCTATTAACAGAAGCCGGATTTAAGGAACTGATAAATCATGAGGCCTGTTTGTGTATTCTGACTAATCAATAGACTCCAAGAATACAATACAATCATAAATCAAACAGCCCTGGAAAAACAGGATTCAGTTGTCACTAGCACTAAAAGGTTAAAAAGTCAAAGTGAGGAAGACCCATCATACTTCATCATTTTGAGACCCCGCCCCATAAAAAGGACCACCGACCCATTTCAAAGAACAAACTACACATGCTTAATGGCTTTTTGGCTAATTACCATACGAAGCAGGGAATGGGATGTACCAGAGTTATGAATATGCATTTGTGTTTTGGGTATTCAATACTCCTGTACATAAAAAGCCCCTGTGACCATCTGTGAATTGTGGTGTGTATTTGGGAGCTATCCCGCACGCTGCCCGGCGTCGTGACAAACACACACTTTCTAACTTTAAACTGTTAGAGAGTCTTTGTCCATCATAGTTGGATATCAGTATTAGATCAATATCCATATTTTTAATAAATCAAGGGCAGCCCCCATCACCCAGTGCCGCTGGAGCCCGGCGCGCATTCCCGAGCGCAGCAGCAGCTGCGGGTCACGGGTCACCAAGGGCTGCCCGCCAGCCCACACCCAGAGCAGGGGGAAAGCCAGATTTTAGAGAGATAAAACTACAAACAAAAATGTCTCTGTGTGCACTCACTGAGCCTACAAAGGATACTTCAGAAGGGTTCTGTTCGTGGGATCCAAGAGCCAGCTACTAGCTTAGATCGCATACCAAGCACTCCACAATTAATCGCAAAGTTTATTTTTTCCTCTTGGAGTCGCCTGTGTGGGAGTGCATTTTAGGAGAGGGGGTGTTTGTGCTGTTTTTAACCCAAAAATTTTAGGTACAAGCTATTTTTGATGGCGTGGAGGAGTTGTAAAATGCAAACTGCCCTCCGTTTGCTATTTTCTGAATATACATATATAGACACATAAACAATCTAGATTTACTTTTTTTTTTTTTCCTTTAAGAAAAACAGGAACCACAACATTTAGAAACACTGCAGAAGATGAATGAGGTCTGGACACCCTCCATCTTTTCAGAGGTAAGCTCATAAAACAACACTTCACCCTCTGACCCAACATAAACGACAAGGGTATTTACAGCACGGTGTCACTCGCTCCAGCTCTCCCAGTCTGAATGCCTGAAATACATTCCCATCCATCAGATGCCTGTAAGCATCCCATGAGATAGTTCTCTAACAGGGCTCACAACTTATGCCAAGACCTCTCACAACTTTTGGAAGATTGACAGGACTTTAGGTTGCACACCATTTCTGAATCTGTGCCTCATATACATCCCACATGCTGCGCATGGGATAGTCTGCTACCCCAGAAACATCATGTTCAAACACCAGGACCATCTTAGTAAATAAAGCTCAAATGAAGAAATATATTTCATAAAACTTCTCACCACTTTTCAGCAAGCACAGCTTTAATGTTAAAGGCAACACAAAAGTTCTGGGAACTCGCCTTGGCTATAAGTGGTCAAAGCACCATTCAAAGAGAACCCCTGGGAGAGACAGGTCAGCAGTTCCATCTCCTGGAGCTGTACCTTTATTTGCACCACCAGAGCTAAACTCAAAGAGTTAACATGGCAAGCACCCAACATGTTGTGCAGGGGGATGTTCCTGAATGAATCCTTGTTGCATAAACAAAGATTCCTTTAATATGGGAAGTCTGAACTGCCCCATGATACACTGTGCTCCTACTTCTCTTCGGGATCAGTCAAGTCAAGATAAATCAAAATGCTCCCAGACCAGATGGCCAAACCAAACAAAAAAATACAATAAAGTGAATAACCAAATGGCATAAACAGAGACAATAAATAATATCACTGTAACCCATTTTCCAGGCTTACTTCTGACACTTGTAGCGAGCAAGTTGCAGCTTTTGCCTCTGAAGCTCTTAAGCAGAAATTCTATCAGATTGTTTCAGTCAGATGCACACTAGCAAAGCTCTGGCTATCTGTGCATCAACACTGGATGTGGGATACAGCCTGCTTCACCAACCCAAGTTCAGAATTCTCCAGCTGGTAATGAACAACAATATCTGGCTCACACCCCCTCCCCTTTCCCTAAATACTTTTATTCTTTGCATACAGTTACATCTTGAGGTCTGCATCCTGCTGGATACCACAGTTGTTTCTGTGTTCCCAGCTGACTCACCATCCCAGTAAGGACAATCAGGCACTTCAGAAAGAAGGATAAAAGGGAAAGAAAGGACAGCCATCAGAACAGAACATATTGTGTTTTCCCCACTCCGTTAGTCAATTCCTTATTAACACTTAACCAGAAGGATTCTACAGCCCATTTCCCAGTCAGTGTTTATAGATAAGAGAACACCCCTTGTAGTTTCTGAGGTGGCCTCACACGGCAGGTCACCCCAAAATAAAGCCTAAAGTCCTCTACAAAGACAACTTCACAATAAATACTTCATAATAAGACTTGCATACAAACACAGTATGTGTTTGTTGTACAGTGGGACTGCAAAAACCCCACCAGTAACTTCACAAAGGTCTCACCTCAACAGGCAACAAAGCTGCAGACATTAAGAGCAACAAACTGTGTTTCCAGCAGACATACGTAGCGATCAGCATGGAAAAGTTCACAAAGTGTTTTGAGGGTTTTAGACAGTGCGGGCATTTTTGCATGTTTTCAGGCTTATTGCTTACTCAGAAGAAACACAACTCCTTCAATATTTATCAGCTTAATGAGCAAATCCTCTAGGGTAGGAGGTGGGCAGTCGCTGCTTTTTATCGAAGCACCTTGTGTTATTTGTTTCCTCTCCCATGCCAGTGCACTCCAACCAGAAGAAGTGGCTGCAGTCTCACTACAGTCCCCACTGCACGGTGGGCAGCCCTCTGCCCACACCAGGCAGTGAGCAGCTCTCACTCTAAGTGACATGGCGGGCAGCCCCCTCCACCACCACCTCATGGTGGACAGGGCCCCTCCCCACACAGAAAATGGCAAGAAGTCCCCCTCCCCACACCAAAAAAATGGCAGGAAGTCCTCCTCCCCACACCAAAAAAATGGCAGGAAGCCCCCCTCCCCACACAAAAAAAAATGGCGGGAAGCCCCCTGCCCCACACAAAATGGTGGACAGCCCCTCTGCCCCACACAAAATGGCGGACAATCCCTCTCCACCCCGCACAAAATGGCGGACAATCCCTCTCCACCCCACACAAAATGGTGGATAATCCCCCTCCGCCCCACACAAAATGGCGGACAATCCCCCTCCGCCCCACACAAAATGGTGGACAATCCCCCTCCGCCCCACACAAAATGGTGGGAAGACCCTGAGGCAAGGGGCATCCCCAACTGGGACCTGTTCTAAGAAATCATGAAGATTTGGTCTATGGAGTACAAAAATCTGAGTATCAACAGCCAAAAAACAGCCTTCAATAACTTGATCAAGTATAAATCTTGTAAGGGAGGGAAAAACATGTGGAAAAAGAAAAAGGAAAAACGAGGACAACAAAAATAAGAAAAAACGGAAAGAAAAAACCCAGATAAACTAAAAATACTTTAAAAATAGAAAACCACACATACAAAATAACAGAAAGTAAAAAAACCCAAACAACCCAACAATCAAACCCTCTACTCTCCCCTCAGGGTATAATCCATATAAAACAGAACGCCTGCAAACAAACTCCACATCACAGCATCTCTCAAGCAGAAATAAAGTAGAACTGACACACAAATCAGCACTGAATTACCATCCTCACTTCAACCTGTTTCTTAAGCCTTTCTAATAACAAAAAATATGAAAAATAAACATTAAACAACAGAACAAGCCCCTACCCGCGTGTCCTGGGAGCAGCCCTGCAGTCCTACTGAGGCGGCACTTGCTTCTGGAACCTTCCAGAACCCCAGGTGCTGCTAATCCATGCAATGACCCCCTGCCCAGCTAGCACACACAGTGCCTTTGAGACACCCCAACCCATCCATTTCTCCTCTCATAAACTCCGGAGTGAATAGGAGTAATTGCAGGACCTTGTTTGTTTCCCTTCCCACTTGGGCTGGCTACTTCTGATATTGCACAAACATCAGAACAGCTGAAACTATTTACTAAATTAACTTAGTCTGCAAACCTGTTTAATGTCCATATGGAACCTGCTTCTCTTTCTCTTTTTTTTTATTTCGCTTTTCCCCACTTTTTCTGCAAAGCCACAAAAGACCTAACTGGAATATGAATTGAAAAGTTTTAATTCTTCCCTTCCACCGTAGGTTGGAACTGTTAGCTGAAACAAAAGGGGTTTTCATGGAAGTGGCAAATCTTCACGTGCCTTAATTCTATTAGTTTATAGCTACTTGGTGCTTGGTTTTGCAACCCAAATAACACTGTAGCACAGTAATTTTTGTATGCTATCTCAACACACTTAGTCATTTACGCTCTAACTGTAATTAGTTTTTCCTACATTAGGCTACATCCATTATGCAGCAGGTTCATTATGTTTTATATTTCATCATTTCAATTCAGTGGGAAGACATTTTCTAGTACCCTTTTCCCTTTGATATGGCAGAGAGAGTCCAGTGGAATAAATAGAAACGTTTGGTTTGATGGATGTTGGCTTTACCCTGTGCCATACCACCTGGGCGAGTGCTTCACTAGGCTGATTTTTCAAGCCATTCTAGTTCCCAGCAAATTACTTCTAATTCTTTACAGTGACAGAAGGTAAAATAAAAAAAAAGCTTAAATCAAATAAAAATTCAAAGAAACTTTGAAAATGTGGATTTCAAACAAACCAAATTTTTGAAATCTAGACTCAGCAGCAGCAAAGATGTGGAGGCAAACAACATGCTGGCCAAAGCAAAGACAGGCTGGGAGAGGCATTGGCCTAAATCACCCATGAAAGAGAAGCTTAAAATATCCTCAAGTTCTTGCCAACTGTTAGTAGGGGACAAAGTACATCCCGCAGTAGGGAAAAAGCTGGGCAGTGGATTCAAAAAGGCAGGAGCAAAGCACAACAGCAGCATATGAATAGTCATTGTGGTATGAACAACCTCTTAGAGTGTGCAGTGGGATACAAAAACTCTTAGACAACATCTAAGACTGCAGTAGGATACAAGCTTTGAGGGAAGAAAAAGTACCAAAGAGAGTGTAAAAGAAGGAAAATTCAGCAGAGTTACAGAGAAAATCCTTGAGAAAAGAAAACAAAAATAAGAAAACTGATTCCCGCAGTCCAACACCAATTGAGGAGGAGATTTTTGTCAAGCTCTAGGTGCAGAGTTCACACTGACTAACACACATTTATTAAGAGTTCATATAAGCTGACAGGCTGGAAAACTGTAGGATTTGAAATTAATTGGGATGGATTCTCAGTACAGGGCCCTTTTGCCACACAAACATCCCTGGAAGAAGCAGAATGCCAGGAGCTCTGTTCTGCATCTTCCCACATCAACAACAGCACTCTTCATCTGGACACCAGGGTGTTCTCTCTCCAGTTTTACTTCTTAGTCCAAACCTCAAGTGTGGAATCCCCAAAATATCCACGTCCTTTTGGATTTACAAATACATCCAACTATATTTCATGGAGAGGAAAAAAAAAATGAAAAAAAAAGAAAACAAAAAGAGCTGGAATAGGAAAAGGAGGACATCCAGCCATCATTTTACAGACAAGTGTCTTACTGGAAGACAATTAGATGGAATAAAGGGATGTAAGGAGGATCAATAAAGTATGACAGCAGGACAATTACCATGTGAGTGCTCTACATTCCTCGATGATAAGGAACTTCACCTGAGATCAGTTAAATGACTGTGGAAGACACTTCTGCTCATTTTCTTTCCATATCAGATAATGGATTAGGATCACTGATTTATTCCTGCATGCTCAGAGCTGCAGTGGGAGAGCAGAACCTGAGTTGTTACCACGTTCCCATGCAAGACACTATTTGGTTTGCAAATTTTATTCAAGTGAGTATATTTTTTATAGCAAGTAGTGTTTAAATTTCTTTTTGACAAGTGCAGCGTTAACAAATAAAAGGAAAAACAGTGGAAATAATTCTCTTGGCTACTGCTAAGAGAAACAACCTCCATCCTATTCCAAACACAAGGGTTTCCATCGTGTGATTTACAGCAGGTTGGTCTTTTATTTGGTACATTCTTGATCAAGCTTTATATAACAAATGTTACTGGTACCTTGACTGCAGTAACTTAAGCCCAATTTAAAAGTAACAACACAGGTGTTTCAGGTAAAATGCAGTTCTTGCTCAAACAGGTTCACAGATATAAACATTATCCTCAGTTCTGCAAG
Organism: Trochalopteron elliotii; assembly: GCA_024734555.1. Lineage (NCBI taxonomy): Eukaryota > Metazoa > Chordata > Aves > Passeriformes > Leiothrichidae > Trochalopteron > Trochalopteron elliotii. The sequence goes on along the minus strand of JANPWX010000179.1, from coordinate 150,190 downwards.
TGCGCTCAATATGTATTTCAAAGAAAGGACACATTTAAAGATCTCTTAGATGAACTGAAAGACATAGTAAAAACTCCACAAATACCAATTTCCTTCAAAGAGCTTCTTCAGTGAGTCTTGCTCTCAGGCTGCAAGCCAGGACTAACCTCAAGGATCTCCCAAAGGGACCCATGTAACGGGAAATCAGCATGTTGCCAATATCAATTTTCATTCAGCATTATCACAACAAGTGCAATGTGATAACAAAAGTCAGTACAACAGTTTCAGACAGACATGTTCACTTCCCTTTCATTTGTACTCTTCTCCCCTCCCAAGGATGCAGGAAATGCTCGGTGAAGTGGGAGGCTGGTAGTGATTTATAGGAAAAGAAATTGACTTCTGTAAGTGCTGTGTTCTTTACCTTGGTCTGAAGCGGCTTTGGGAATTTATTCATGGAGTTTCCCACTCCTGTGAAGGTCACCCAATAAGCTGTGTGTATGATGTCTTATTGAAGGGCAGCAAAAATATAAATAAATAAATAAATGCACACCAGACTCTACCCCAGCCGTAGTTCAGAGAAACACGACTGATGAGTCATTCCTTTCTAAATGCAATTAAAAATAATTCTAAACATAGAGTGGACAAAATGCAGAGGAAGACAGTAAAACAACCATAGTAGTCAAATATTTAATGAGTAATTTCTGCCTACTAATTCAGGATACTCATTTCTTTCTCATGTAAAATGAATAACCCCGTGAGAAGTCAGTTCAGAACACTCCAGAGAACAAGCAGAGTCTGGGTTTGCTGCTGGATGTGCAGCAATAAATAATTGGTAACCTCATGTTTCCCAGCTGCTAAGGAGCAAACCGAAGGTCTAAAACAAGGAGGATCATAGAAAAGGAGGTGTCTTTGTCACTGCTTGGAAGGATACTGCTTACCTGGTCTCAGTAAGCACACAGACTAAGTTAGAGGCAAAGAGAGTCCAGTTTCAATGAGGATATCCAGTGCTTGGGGTCCTCACCCCCAACTCTTTCCTCCCCTACCTGGAACTTCTTTTGTGTCCTCAACACTTATCCCCTATCCTGCTAATCACATCCACTATTAGCTGCAATAAACTGGAGAGATCCTTGCTGGTCATTCATCCTCCTAAAACCAAACTTCAGGACTAAAATCACTTTTTCTTCTGGTTTCCAGTGGGGAATAGAACAGGAAGTGCCAAAATACTTGGGTCGAGGGGCCAGCTGTTCTTGTGCCGTTTGCAGCCAGAGTCATCAGCAAACCCACACAAAGGCCTTTTTGCTGGAGCTGCCCAGCCCAAACTTCCGGTGTGTAAGGGAACTGACAAGTTTAAATATTGCCCCAAACTCTCAGATGTCTGTCCCAACTCCAGACTCCTGAGATTTCCTCATCAATGTTACCACCAGGGAAAACGGGAGGGGGGGGGAGAAAAAAAAAAGAGTGGGATAGGATTTATATTTGGATTTATGTTTGCGTACATACATACTACACTAATCTGATTATTCACTGGGAATCCTCCTTTACAGCAGCTTTTCCTTCATTAACCTCATTGTCTTTATTAATAACCACCGTAACATTACAGCCTTAGCAGGAAGGCGCAAACCCAACACTCGGGCACCGCGTCCCTCCATTTCTCCCTCTCCCGTTTCGAGGAGCCGCCAAGGGCTCACGGAACGAACCCCGCAGACACCCAGCAGCAGCTCGGCCTTACCGACCCCGCCGGGTCAAGAACGTCGAACAACTCCTGCGACCAACTTCCCCATTCCGAATGTAAATTAATGCAGCAGCCGCCGCTAAGGGCAGAGCTCCCCGCCTTGCGCGGGGAGAGATGCGAGCGGAAAAGCGTTGCATGCAGCAGGAGCGGGAGCAGCTTCTCGGAAACTGCTGCATTACGTTAATTAAGATTTTATTCATGCCTTTGGAGCCGCGCAGCCACGGCGGTGATGCAGCACGGCACGCACGGCGCTGCACCACTGTGAAGTTACACACGCGTGCCCGCGCTCCCCTCCGCGTGCGGCGGTGCGGGCACACCTGCGCAGGTGCCTCCCGCAATGGTTTCGGCAGAGGAATGGGATTTGTGGCTTTGTTACGGAAGTGGGTTTTACACTGAATAGAATAGGAACCATCCCTCGCTCCACCATCCACCTGCCCACCTCCAAACTGCCGAAGCGCTTGCGGGCCGCTCGCATCCCCGCCTCCCCCGCCCCTCCGCGCCCCGCGGGCTCGGATCCCCCCTCCATCCCCGCTCGGCTCGGAGCG